>VDFB02271358.1:938136250-938265731 GCA_007258455.2 Sequoia sempervirens
CCCCTAGGATAGGTCTTTAGGTTAGTCTCTCGGTCAAAATCTTAGAAAATCCCAAAAACATTGGAAAACTAAAAATCAAAACATTTGAAAACTTCGAAAAAATACCAAAAATAGCCTCAAAACATTGCAAAAACATCAAAAACATCCAAATATTTGAAAAAATCCATCCGCTTCATCTCGTTTGCACCCGCAATAAACACCATTCATAATAAATTGATCGTCATCCTCAACCTTTGGTGAAACATTTAGAAACAAGTCTAGCAGGTTAAAAGTAAATCTCAAAAGCGTCAAGTCTCAAGTCTTAGTCAGTACGTAAACAAGTTGGTCAAGTCTTTGTGTCGATAGTCCATCATCCAAACAGTCTCATATCAATCATCTGATAACATCATGTTGTAGGATGAATCCTTCCTACAAGGGGCATTATTTATCAGAAAGAACATTTTGGATAAACGAAATGACGTGCCGCCATCCACTAACATGTCCTAGGATGTATCCTTCCTACAATGGGCATTATCTTTTGGCAATAAGTTTCGGTTCTTATCCTATCAAAACAAATCCCTTTGGCTAGCGGTATTGAAGAACATCAACTTGTTTGTGTGCTTGGTCTTTTTCTTTTTGACTTATCTTATTGCGCTCAGTCCAAGGACCTCTCGATGATATCCGAACGAAGGATTTAGAGAGATAGGAATGGGGCAACGATCATTATCTTTTGTCTATTGTGCTTGTTGGGCGTTCTTGTAAAATAACTTGGCGAATACTTGCTTTGTTAGGTATGTATGGAGGGATGTTTTGGATAGCTTGTTGACTATTGCATTGTTAGGTTATCCATTTTTCGTTTTTTGGTCCGAGATGTTTGAAATTTCTGAAGTACATCCTAGTAAGGTTTTCATATGTTAGGTGTGAGCAAGAATACTCTTTTTTTTTTGCTGAGTTAAAGTCCATTGCACTAAGTACCAGCGCCATCCTGGTCCTTCATACCTTGATTACATGCATTGCTTAGGCGTGTTATCAAACATAAAGTAAGTGACCTTTGAAAATCCCAATCCTTATTAAACAAATCATCATCATCATCTTTTATTATCATCATCATCTCTAATAAAGTCTCGACCAATCATGGACTTGTTGGATCCTCTTGTCATCATCTCATTCCCGCACTAACATCATGCATCCATCATGCATCCATCTTGCATCTGCAAACCATCAATAAACTGCATACCACATATCATTCATATCATACATCATAGGAAACATCAATCATTTCACATGCATTGCATATCATCATCATAATATATAGATGCATTGGTCTAAGCCTTATCATAAATCCCTTCCGTTGCATAATCGTATATCACATCATCCATCTCATCCATCTCATATCATATCATCATTTTAAGTTGTTTAGAATAATGATTTGTTATTCTAAGCATCTTAAATCATCTTTGCATGGAGTCATCCATAACCATCCATTTTGAAGACCTCTTTATCAGCGAGATGAAGCCCTCAAATCCAAATCTTTCGATCTCTCGAGGGCAATAATACCCAAATGTACTTCTTTCATTGCGGGGCATCCAGAAAAATCATGAAATTTTTAAATTTCGATCGCGGCAAGTTTATTCTTTGAACCAACGCAACAAGTACATTGCTTCAAAGAGGGCAAAATGTAGACATGCAAAATTTACATTATGCATTCAATCGGATTCAGTCAAATTAGGTCTCACATTAGGAAAATTCATCACTTTAAACCATTCATTAAATAATCTCATTTATCAAATAAACATTATCATTCAACCTTCATCTTGCATCATCCACTTAATTAAATAAATCAGGACTTCATTTAAATCAAATTCTAAATCATATTCCATCATTTTCTGATTTAAATAAATCAATTATCAAAGTCTTGAAAGTCAAATCATCTAATCAGCATTAAATCAGCATAATCATGATCTATTTAATCTAACCCTGATTAAATACTCACCCACTTGCATTATCTAGATCTAGCCACTTGCACAATAAATCAATTTTAGTGATTTATTAAAACCTCATTTTCTTTCAACATGACAAGTCAAACAGGGCATTTATTGCTCTCCTTTCTTGTCCCCCTCTCAAAATTTATTGCAAATTTGAATTCAAAATTCCCCCTCTTGGGCACTCTTCCCAAATCTTGCATATACATCAACTAATCACATGATGACAAGTGTCCTCAACTCATTGGCTTGTTTTTGATCCCACATTGGTCCCTCTTCAACACTTGGCATTTTGAAAATCTTTAAATAGGTGCTTCATCTTTGAGCAAATCCTTCACAATTTCATGCAAGGTTACTCTCTTCATTTGAGATTTGATCTTGTTTATCATCACTCCACCATATCCATTTGCATTTTATCATCTTAGCTTTGATCAAGGATTGGGAAAGGGTCACTAGCACATGTGACACCAATCCAACTATGGAATATGTAGCTTGCTTTTGTTTTCATAATGCTTTAGTCTTTTATCATCATTTGTGGCATTTTTGAAAGCATTTGTAATGGATTTCATAGAGGCATTTTGGTAGAGTTTGCAAGGAACAAACCCATGCTTGAAGTTTAGTTGTTTGCAGATTTTAATGGATGCCTACAGTTCCCACCAAAGGGATGCATGTCCTTTCAACTTTGTACAAGAAAATTTCACCTTCTTGTCTTTAGCGATACCTTCAAAATCAAAATACTTCTCCATCTCTGTTATCCAATTAAGCAATTCATCTGAATCCAACTTACCACTATAATCCAATGGATTGAAATGTGGTTTAGTATTTTCTCTAGTTAGGGCTCTTATGAACCTCTCTTCTCCCTGATCAAGGCTAGGTTGATTTTCTCTTTCCCCTTCTTCTTGTTCTTCTACCTCTTCATCACTCACATCATCAACTGGTCGACCTCTCCACTGGGTCATTTCGACTGCTTCTAATCTAGCAAATATTCCTCTCAACATCTCCATCATAGCTGGGTCTACATTTTTGCATGCTCCATTTCCTCTACCATTTCTTCTTCCTACAATCTCTACACAAGTCCTCTGCAACTACAAGTTGGATCCTTAGTCTACCACCCCACAAAAATATTTAACAGGACTCTACAAACTCTAACGATCTCTCACAGAATGAATCTCGCTATGATACCAATCTGGTGTAGTCACGGTAGGAGGGTCCTCAAAGAGAGCAGTCCAAATTGTGCAGCAAGAGTTACACAACAAAATCCACATAGAATATGGAGGAAAATGTAGATTCAAGCATTCTTATTATCAGAAAATTCAGTTACAATCACCTGGCAACATCTGGGTTCACAAATTGGGCTCATAGGCCTGATACAACATGCTCCAAATATAATATTCCTATATTCTCCTTAATGCGAGCTGAAATCTTACATATCAAGTCCAATATTCATGTACTTACTATCTACTTACTTACTAACTACTTAATGATCTGTTACAATGATTTATATCACATCCAAGGATCTAGAATACTCCACATTGACCAAAGATCATTACAATCTCCGATGAAGGAAACGTAACGTGTGCATGAAATAGGTCAGCCTAAATTTGAATTTATCCTCAACAAGTGCATAGGATGAAATGTGGACCAAAATTAAGGTTGGGGACACTCCACGAAACAATTTGGAACACATCGCGAGGATCCACTAGTTACGAGAAGGATCCACAAGAGACAAAACTAGCCATTAGGCTCAAAACTGCTTTGGTGCTCTGTTCTAGAAATTGTCACTTAATCTGGAAGCGATAACTTTCTGGAAAAAGATCCAATCATTCTGAAATCTTGGAATAAGGGAAAATGAACATGTCCATGATGAAACATAGATCCACAGGGTCCAGTAAGCAAATATGATGAAATGCTAGATCTGCCAACTTGAACTTAACAAGAACAAAACTGAATGAAAATATTTTTGGTTGATGCAGGATTGCAAAGAACCAAGGATGCTCCTGTTATGCCCTGCATAACCACCCCATTTTATTTTGGAACAAAATGGGTCCCCCTTCTCTTTTGATTTCTTTGCCTTTGTTATTCGCTTTGCTTTTGGGAATTCTTCTGTTTTATGTTTGTCTTCTGGTTTTGTCTAATTTTGGTTTTGTCTCAGTTGGAATTTGGGTTTTCTCCTGAGTTCGGGATTTTCCACCCCATCCGGATTTTCCCGGATCTCGCTTGAACTCTGGCTAAGCGTTGTTGTTCGCGGATTTCCTCCCCATCCGGATTTTTTCAGATTTCCTCTCTGTCCAGATTTTCACAGTTTTTTGTTTCCTCTAGATTTTCCTGAAATTCGTTGTTCCCTATTTGTTCCAGGTTTGTCAGAATGTCTTCTCCTTCACGGAAATCCGTCTTGCATAGATTTCCTCAGAATCTGGTGAGATGTGAAGAAGTATGGAATAGTAAGGCTAGTTAATAAATGTTGATGCATTTTAGGATTAATTGATTCTATTTTTGATCTCACATGTTGTTCCTTGATTGATAATGATCGAATTGAGTTTCTAATGGGTGTTTTCATGCTTATTCTGCTGGAATCCGCCTGACTCAGAATTCTCTGAAATTCCTCCCTGGCTTGGATTCCATGGGTCGGCCTGAAACCTGAACTGTTTGTGTGATCTTTACTATGGTGTTCTTTGTTGAATACAGGATTAAATCACATGTAGGATGATATTTGTCAAGGGAGCTCAGTTGGAAGGTATTCTTTTGTCCATTTGGTCATGAAAATCAGCTAAGGTAAAAGTCAGCAAGACTTTTCTAGACTCTTACTGACTGGTGGCTTGGCTCTGACCGTTTGAAATCCAAAGAATCAGAATACTCCCCATTATGGATCTTATCGGCATAAGATTATCATGGTCTCCCCAATCCATAATTTGTTTTGTTCAAATCTGCATCTGTGTTGCCTATTAGCAAGACCCCAGGGATGTCATGTAGGGTGGAATTTACATGCAGGCATCTATCGGCAGGACCGAGGTCATCGTCCCGATGACATGGAGTTTCCTATCGGAATGAGGCGTTTTCTTCAAAGAAAATTCTCGGCGAGATCTTCGTGTCTCATCGATTGGCAGTGAGGGCATACACTATCGGCAAAATGTTTGGTCTTCGTCAGGATGTCTCAGCGAATCCGAGAAGTCTCACCGACTAACGCACAACAAGCAAACACTTCGGCAGGAGTCATCTTCTTCAGCATGTGGTCTTGGCAAAGTCTCTAGGTCTTGTCAACTGACGATGAAAGTTGCACTTTGTGGAGAGATTTGTTCGTCGGTATAAAGTCTCAGTGAGTCCCCAATGTCTTACCGACCACCAGTAAGTAAACACTTCGGCAAGACTCAACTACATCGGAATAGTGTCTTACCGAATGGCTCCAGTCACACCAACATGGTGTGAGGGATTCTATCAGTGGTCTTCGTTGAGAAAATTAATAAGTCTCGATGACCAAAGAAAGAACATGTGGAGGCTTTCGCCGAGACATGAGGTTTCTATAGGACATCTCCCCGACAAGAGAATGCTATGGCGATGCATGTGGAACAAAGAAAATGCATCGGTGTGACTACAGAAGGGTCTTGGCGACAACAGAATTCAGAAAAAGGAAGCTTCGGTCGGTGTAAAGTTTCGCCGATCGAAGAGAGTCTCAGTGACACGGAGGAAGCTTCGATGAAAGTGAAAGAAATCGGCAAAAGGTCCTGTCGATACAAAAGGTCTCGGTGATAGTAGGGCAAGGTCGCCAAGAGGTGTTGGCTTTGGTGAAAAGTTTCACCGAAGGGGAAGGGTCCTGTCGATAAGATGAGCTTGCCGAAGGATATGGGACTTGGTGTAATGTCTTACCGACTCATGAAGGTCATGCCAAAACAAAAAGAGAAACTGGGGCAAGAAGGTCAACAAAAGGAATTCGGGGAGACTTCAAATAAATGAGGGGGCATCCCTATGAGGTCACGGCGACAAGCGATAGTCTTCCCGACATGAAAAATGAGCTTGGGGGATAAGATCTAGCCTTGCTATGATGTCCTACTGACTAGCGATTGTTATGCCGATGGTCTTTGTGAGCTCGGTATAACTTCTATAGCTTGCTGAAAGGTCTCGCTGACTAGTCCACGCTATGCCGATAACCGTTAGAAGACAAAATCACATCGAGGAGACACGATGAGTGTCTCACCGACATGTGATTCAAGGTGGACCACTTTTGACTGCCTGGGAATCTAGTGTGGCGAATGGTTAACCAATCAGGAGGAGCTAAGAGGGATGACCTGCGATAGTTTGATCAATTGACCACACCTGTTGAAGACCAACAGAATGCAAACCAGATGGATTCTTTTTGAGATCAGAAGGCAATGGATCGGCTCGAGCGAAATGCAAAGACCTACAGGGAGGCCCGATGGTGCTTCCAGAAGAATGGTCAACTTACAGAGAAGTCCAAAACATGAAGAAGGGTCGAATGAAAGAAGAAACTATGAGTCACAGGGACAGCTGTAGCGACTACTGGCAAAGAGGTAGATCAGTATTAATGATGATATTCTGAGGATTCAAGGTGACCCCCAACAGAGTTCGAAGATGGACACACAGACATAAGAGTTAATGCTGCAGTAGCAAAAGATCTACAGATCTTTCCCAGAAATCCTTCATCAGCATGGACAACGAGGATTCACATTGAATGCAACACCGATTGTTTTCAAAAGATCTAAGAGCCAACTCTTGGAGTCAGCAGATATTTTGTAAACCCTAGTGCAGGGGACAACGCATTCTTTTTGGTGCATTCTATATATAAGGCATTCTTGCCTCTTTGTAAAGGAGAGAAGTGCATTCTATATATAAGGCATTCTTGCCTCTTTGTAAAGGAGAGAAGTGGTAGGATTAGAATGGGTAGAGTAAAAATTAGTTAGAACTTGTAGAGTAGAACTGGTAGTTAGGAGTTAGATTTCGAATAGACTAATTTATCTTTCAGTTTTCTTAGTGTAAATGGAAACAATTTGGAGCCACATATTTTCTGTACACTAGTGATTGTGTCAGCTTTGTAATTGTCGTTTATCTGTCTCATTGATAGTAGAAGCAACCAGATCTTAATCTACTTCATGTTGTGTTCCAGAATGGTGTTTGTTTTAAGTTAATCATTTGATTTGTGAAGCTTTCAAGGAATGAGGTTTGGTTTTATGTTTTGTTTGAATGGTAATATGCAATATGCTGTTGAAATCAGCACTATGAATGAATGAAGTTGTGTGTTAGTCACAAGTTGACTTTGTTCTACAGTTTTAGTTAGGAATTCCTTGGAAGGTGATAGGTCTGGTTAATTTAGATGAAGTTTCATTATTTTCTGTCTCAAAGCCTTGATCCATCTTTTTCTGTTTATTTAAAACCCTGGTTAGATTAGGTTTTAATTTATGTTCAACCTAGAATAGTCCAAAAGCTCAACACCAGCAGGCGCCTTGAATATTACTGTTACATTAACCACTGAGGGACATCAGCATAGTTGAGAGCCAACTACAAAGACCTTGGGAGCTAAGATATCCATGTGATCATCTTTCTCTTTCAAGAGAAACAGAGTAGCAATATTTTGTTTGCAATGTTGTTGTGCCATTTGGGATGTCAACAACTCCTGAATCAATTAAATAAATTGATAAACAGATATGTATGTTATTCTTGGGTAAATAACTTATTAAATTATAAAGTGATTTTATAATATAAAGACAATTATTATTTAATGTTGAGTTTTAATAATAAAGTAAAACATGGGAAAATATTAATAAGAAATAAAATAATACAATAAATTATTAAATTGAATGAGGATAATTGATAAGGAGATAAAAGAAAATAAAAAGATGGAAGGTTTTGCATGCAAGTGCATGCACAGTTTCGAACTGATGGTTGGAAAAGGAAACTTGTTGTTTTTGTTTTCTTTTTCTTTTCAAAAACAAAAGCCTTCTTTATTTTCCCTTTTTGGAGGGATTTTGGGCTTTTGATCTTTTATTTTTTTTGTTTTTGAAGGAACATTTCGGTCAGCAAGAAAATTTATAAAATTACAGATTTTTTAGTTAAAGAAGGGGCTTTTCGAAGTAAGGATGGATTTTTGGGTTTTGGAATGGAGAACTCCATCTGCAAGATAACTTTGTTATACTGTAGATTTTCTGGGAAAATGAGGAATGCTGAGAGAAATCGTATTTACAAATAAGTCTTGGATTTTTAAAGCTATTGTTTTGATTTGGGGGACGATTTAATTGTTCATTTATCTTTTTAGTGTAAATGCATTTCATGCATGTCTTGTAATTGTTGTTTTTTTGTGAAAACATATTACTTACCTCTGCCATTGCTTCCTTGAATGTTTCAACAAAACCAATTTGTTTGTATCTGGCAACCATTGAATTTGACGGGACTAACTTTATCTCCACCCATTACTACATTTGGTTGAAAATTTCTTGAGCCTTTTAGTGTATTTGTCATTGTTTCCTTTCAGAATTTTGCTTTAAATATGTGGACCAACGCATTGGGCTTTCATTAGGTTTGTTTTTTTTTTAAATTGATGGATGTTCTTTATGATTGGTAATCGATGGATATCCATAGTGCTTGGTATTAGAATTTCCTTTTCCCTAGCTGAATAACTCTGACTTATGAGTTCTTAACCACTCTGACTTATGAGTTCTTAACCCTTCCAACTTTCATTAAGGAATCTAAGCAAGGTAAAAAGGAAGATTTGGAATAGAGTTTCCTATTGAATCAAACCCTTTGTTGATAATTTGAGATCTATTTGATTAAGTATTAGCAACCACGTTGAAGTCATTCCTAGTCTAATTCATCATTATGTTAGAGAAAATGCTAGTTTGGTACGTCGACCCATCTCTTGAAACCATCTTCTTGCGCATGCAGCCTCACCACCAATGTCCTGGTCATGACTTGCAACATTCTTAGATAGTCATGAGCCTGAATTTAATCAGCTCCATGTCTCAGTCCGCTATCTTCTTCAATTTTGTGAAACTCCCAGGTCGAGATGGCAATTCCAATAGGGGCCAGTTAAGCTCAAAATTTTATCATTTGACTCTCATAGATATATGTTCTCATGTAAAATCTCTTCCTCATATCATTCGAGGTGAGCCATGGGACTTATGAAAGGGTGATATCACCACTATAATCATCTATTGTTTTTTGTGTAAACCTGTGGCAAGCATCGGGTCTCTTATGGTTAGAATTCAGTCTTAGTCACCAGTACTAGCACAAGTCTGTGTTCGGATTTTTAATGTGCTACCACATTACTCGATTGAGTTTGTAACCCTGATTGAAGTGTAGTAGGAAGGAGAGAATGAAAAAAAAATCTCATGATCAATCTAACAATTTCCTTTTGGCTTAAGAAAACTCATGTTTGATGGTACCAATGTTTGGAATATCTAAATGTCAGATCTTAAACTAAAAATGTACAGTTTCCTTTATTTAAAATTTTCTTACACTTGCATGAAGGTTTAACTTATTTTATCTTAAAGTTCTTTCTTTTCTATTTAATTTTATAAAAGAACATATACACAAATATTCTTAGTATATATGTAACCAATTACATGTGCTTATACCTTCTTTAAAATCTACTTTTAGAAAATGCTCTATCTTTATTTTAGAACTGTATAAAAAGGAAAATACCATAAGTCTAATAGTTGTGAATATACCGGATTAGTAAGATAGTAACATGCGACAACTAATTCTTGACAAAACCAAATGTGAAGGGAACCTTATACTTTTATTCTTTTATTCATGTGAAAACCCTATTTAAGTATTGCTAATTGAGTACTGTACTAATCATGTGTTCTTAAGTAATTGTTGTTTATATATGTACAACATAAATCTATGAAAACCAATGCATGTATAGTTAGGAAAGGAGAATGTATTCAATGTGTTTTGGGAAAGTTCCATTTTCTTTTACTTAAGTTCTAAAAAGGGAAATTTCAATTCCTTGCACATTATTATGGTTGCATCTTATTTGTGTTGTTGATAAGCATGTAATTTTGTAACAAATTTTATTTTATGCTAAATTTTAAGTAATAACATTTCATTATTTATTTATATGTATATGTATATGCAATACTTTAGTTTGATTTTTTGGGAGCTTTTGATTTAATATATATAAATATGTTGCCTCCTAGGAGTTGGAATATTGTATTACAATGTAATCAGCCTTCTAGTAATAATGTATACTCTCTCTCTCTCTCTATATATATATATATATATATATATGGTTGTAATAAGAGAACATAACTGCTTGTGTGAATTAATTGGATATGTAAATAAGAAAATTACAGAATTATATTGGAAGGTAAGGAAATTGTTTTAAGTGCATTTGAGTAATTGAAAGATTTAAACAAATAAATGATTTTGATGATCTTTTAAACATTGTTTCCTTTACAATTATTTTAATAGTTGAATTATTTTGAATTATTGTGTGTGAGTGGCCTTTTATGTAAAGTTAGTGGTTAGTAATGAGTTTTAGAATTGTGAGATTAATGTCTCCCATGGACATTTTGTTGTAGTTGTTTTTTTATTGGTATAATTGTTTTAAGTGTGTGGATTTAGTGATTAAGTCGTTGAGTAAAATAAAAATTGGAAGTGATGTTGATTCAAGATTGCTTGTATCTTGTAAGTTTGTTAGGTAATTAGTGGTTGGGTATCATGTGAGGAGAAAATCGTGGTCTCCCTTGGATGCCCTTGTTGATGGCCAAATTGACACAACAATGTTAAACAAAATATTTCTACTCTATTTCTCCTAAAAAAGATAATTGATCTAAAACCACCTATCTTCCAAGGTCTCTGTAGTTGGTTCTCAACTATGTTGTTTTGTTGAGTGGTCAATGAGGTTGTAATGTTCAAGGGGCTTGTTTCTTATTATGCTTCTTGGTTGCTGCAAGATTAAACTTCTACCTAAACCTACTCTAACTAGGGGGTATAAAAAAAGGGCAAAAGATAGATTAGGGACAGAAGAGAGAAAATAATGTTGATTCATTCAATTAACAAGACCTATTACTCTTCAAGGAATTCCTAACTTAAACTGTAGAATACGCCAACATGTAATCAATACAAAGCTAAACATTCATTCACAGTGCAAAATTTAACAGTAGATCACAAATCACCATTTCGAAAAAAAGAAAAGATAAAATTTCATTCCTTGAAAGATTCCAAATCAAACGATTAACATAACAAACACCATTCCAGAGAACAACTTAAAGCGGGTTTAAGTCTGTCTGCTTCTACTGTTGTGAAATAGATAAACAACATAATTTACAAATCTGGCAAGTTTCACCAGTGCACAGAAACCAATGTCTTCAAATTGGCTCAGCTAAACTAAAAATGCAAGAAAAATGTATCATCTATCCTACTACTAAACTCTAATCAGCTCTAACTAAAATTTCTAACTCCTTCCTAAAAATATAACTCACTCCTTTCAAATGAGTCAATTGTATAATTAATATCCCAGCTAATTCTCCATAATTCCCTCCAAAAATGAGACATCAACAACTGTAGCTTTTTTCTGCATGCAATGCAACTTTCTATTTCAACTTTCTTTTGATCTTAGTTGACTTCAGTTCACATTTGCAGCTTCCAGTTTCAACTTTGAGTTACTTCTTTTCATGATTTAAAGTAGCATTCTCTTGCATAAATTGTGTCAAGCGGGCCCACCATACTTTCAGTTCATTGCCAGTTTCACTATCTCTTCAAAAAATATTTCCTCTTTTAAATCTTTGCTTTGCAAACCATTAGCACGTGCATAGAATATTTTCCAATAATACGTATTAATTAACTTAATAAAATCAATTAATAAAACAATGATTTATTCCAAAGGATTAATTAATTTTAACTCTTCATATTATACATATCATGAATTTAAATTTTTGCAAATACAATACTAAAAACCCCCTTTCAAAAATGAATGTCATTCAACAATAAAATAATATCAATTTATGATAGTAATGGATTTAATGTCCAGATATGTTTGCTTCTTGAATTTGAAGATACTGTAATAACCTTCACAGACTTGATAGATTATTCCACAATTCCTTGAATGCATATTGTTGTAAGGAATTTGAACTTTCAAGCTTAATTACATCAACAAGACAAATTCTTCCACAAATCTTGAACAATTTTTTGAATCCATCTAAACATTATGAAAGTGAACACCCTTATCATCATCAACATTGGCCATAACCCCAAACTATGGCATTTTCACTTTGTACTAAAACTTCCATCCTTCCAATGAAGAGTGCATCCTTTCAAACCTCATATGAGCCATAACATAAAGTAATTGCGACAACCCATTGCCCATCCCCAAGAGTAACACTTGAAAAATACTGATACTAATCCAACTCCAAACCATCATTTTCTAGTTTTACAATAACCACTGAATATCCCCTCTGCTCGGTCCAAGACTTCGTTGGCTCATTCACAGATTCTCTTGACTCTGAAAGGACAACCCATAAATCTTTAGTCCTTGCACTCTTGCAAGAATACCTTTTGGTATTTGAAACAAGGCCCTTCTAGAAACATTGAGCTCCTAAGTAACTCTCAAACATACGAATTAGAGAAGCTCCTTTTAAATAGCTTATAGTATTAAAACTTCATCAATTTATATGGCATTCTGTCAACAGTTCATTCACCCAACCAAGCCCTCATTTGCATTTGCTCGATAGCCATCAAGGATTTTTCAATAGATTTGTTTTATGAAAATCTTGCAATCATTTCACCATGAGATAACACCTCTCTCAAAACATTCTAGCAAACAATTCACTTGCTTAATCACTCCCACACTTTGTATGCATGTTTACCATATTTTTATGCCATTCTGCTGCGGTATATCTGCCAAGAGAAAATGCAACTATGACATCGGGAAAACTTCCTATATTGGTACAGGTCATTAAAATGTTGGCAGAGGTTATGAATTTAGCTTTACACTTGAGAATTGTGTTTTCTTTCCCATTTTGCATTCATGTCTACTAGGGTCGCTGCAACTACAATGTCAAATAACATTAATCCTTCCTTTATGCTTTATGGGTGTCGATGCTTTGTTGAAAAGTTCCCATCTTCGCACGGGAAGAGAGGATGCTTGTGGAGGTCATGGATCGGCCTTTTTAAATAGTCGATTGTGTTTTCTTAGGGGTTTATAAAGCCTTCTCAACAAATGTATTCATGAACATTTTGCATTTCATCACATTTAGTGAGGTGGAATTTCTTTGGAGCATTGTGTCAGACAATTCACCGCCTTGCATATGTTTTTCCATATGCATTTTCTTTGAAAATTTCTTTGTGGCATTCAGTTCAACAGTCACATAGTGCTACCTATGTTTTCTTTTGAAAAATTCAAAATCCATTTCAACACATCTACTTTGTGCAAGTTCCGCCATCATTGCTTTCCATGACTTCATTTTCAAGCATTTGGTCAAACAGTTCACAAATCGTGTCTATACTCCCACAGTTTGCATTCATGCCTGGGTAGTTGCATTTTGTGTATAACCTCCAATCATTTCATTTCAGGAGGTGACGTTATATAAGGAATTACTATCAAATAGTTTTCTACCTTCTTCATGGTTTGATGGACATCCAAAAACTTGTTCCAAAGCCTCTATTTCTTCACGATCACAAAGGAAATTCATTTGCTTGAAAATTTCTCTTAGGCCGAATCACAAATCAATAGATCAATTTTCGTGCATCTCCCACAATAATGACGTCCACTTTTTTGGCATCTCTTAGAGGCATTTTGTTAAACAAATTTCGTGCTTTGTCATCGTTTCCACATTTTTCATTCATGCCCGCCAAGGCATTTTGCATGTTTTGTTTCAAAAAATTCATTTTGTGCATATCCTACAATCATTGTATCCAATAAATCAAATTTTCCCTTTGCACACATCCTACAATTACTATAATTTGGAAGACCACATTTCCATTAATACACAGTGTTAAACAGTTCACGTACTCCATTTGTGCTACATTTCACCGCCTTGCAAAAAAGGATGCAGGGAAAGGTGGATGCGAAGTGTATTTTCTTGTGAATTTCCCTTTTAAACTTCTACTTAATCAATTTTATGCCAAACTTACAATCACTTCTTCCCTGAGATGATGCATCTTGCGACATTCGATCAATCAATTTAGTAGTGTAGGATCTATGCAACTATGAGCATTTTGTTTTCATTTTCCCTTGCATGTGGAGGTGGGGTCGGCATCAGACCAAAACCTGGACATGGGAATTTCTCCATCCATTTCCAAATTCTGGTCTGAGTCCGCAATCTGACAACGACTCATTTTGGAATGTTGTGTAGGATCAAAGTGGGAGCAGGATCCAGATCGTACCAAAACCTAGACATGGGCATTTCATCCCCCGAGTTCCAGTTTCTGACCCGGTTCTGATCAACATTTTTTTTACCTCCTTTTTACTCATCGGGGTCAGGTTGATGAATTATTGTGGCTCCTTTTTATTCCTTTTACCCTTTTAAAATTGTCTCTCGGTTTTACCTTTTTATATTTATATGCATTTTTTATTTGTTCTTACTTTTTAAAGAGTTTTAAATATTTTATTTATTTTCAAAGATTTTCTATTTATTTATTTTTGTTTTTTTTCATTTCATGATCTTTTAAATTTAAACTTAAAAGAATTCTTTATTACTATTTATTTATTTTAAATTTTTATTTTAAATCTTTTAAAATTAAAGATTTGTTTATTATTTATTTTTAATTTTCTAAATTTAACTTTTGGGATATTTGAATTTTATAATTTTTTTGTATTTTTCAAAAAATATTTTTTTTTTTTCGTATTTTTAGATTTTTTTTTTGTATTTTTTATATTTTTGGATTTTTTTTTGTATTTTTTATATTTTTGATATTTTTTTAATTTTAATATTCATACTCTTTTTTTTTTGGATTTTCAAGACTCTAAAGATAGGACGGACAATGCGAAGATGACACAAGGAGACGAGGAGAAGACGAACAAACAAGACAACCAAAACGACTAAAGCAAACAGACAAAAGACGAAGATGAAAAGAAAATGATGTGACAAAAAGACAAGGATCGAGATCGGGACCAAACAAGGAATGTGAACTCAAACAACACCCAAAGGAAAAGTGGGGAACCAGGACCAGGAAAGAACTAGGAATAGGAACTTTGGAAAGGTTCCTTGTTCCAGTTCTGGTTTGATACCCGAACCCGAACCAAACAAAAGGAACACAAAGGAAACGAAGATCGGAGTCGGGGCAAAACAAGGACTTAAAACCTTGAAAGGTGTCAAGTGTCAATTCCATTTTGAAACCCGACTCTGACAAAGACAAAGAAAACAAACAAGGCATGAGAAAGGAAGAAAATGAGAATGATAAAGCACAAACATGAAAAAACCAAACAATGAAATGAAATAAAACTGAGGGGGTCCCTGACTTTTCCAAGAAAAATTTGGGGCATGTATGTAAGGCATAACAAATGGCGACTTGGCTGGAAAATTCTCTAAGCATTTTAAAATTTGCAACCCTCTAAATACCCAAAATATCTAGGTTAAGCTCATTCTAAGCAATCTAAGAAGTGCAAACACAATAAAAAAAAAATGGGACACGACAGAGATCTGAGACGAAACTGAAATTTCTTTGTGTGTGCAAATGATTTATTCCCCTCCATAAGTGTTGTTGTGATCAATGTGAGATAGAATCTACCCAAGCTACATAGTGTAGAAGAAGGGGATTCGCTACTCACGAGTTCTCTTCATTCAAAGATCCTCATGGGGCGAATTTCCCTAATCTACCTCAAGGAATAGTAGGGAAGTTCTACAATCTGAAAGAGTAGATCACAAAGATTCTCTGGACAAACTAACAAGCTCTCAGCCAAAGGATGTCAACACAGAATATGGATGACAGTGCAATGCACTGGCATCTAAGAGGTGCATTGGAATCTCGTACAAACCAAAGGGCATGTGCAGGATCATCATGGAAAAAATAGGCCCTTAAGTGGCAAAAAAATTAGAAAAATCAGAGTTAGGCAACTTGACATAAAAATTTGAATAAGTTATCTATATTATTTCAAAAATATGTAAGAATAGAATTTGTAGAAAATTGAATGTACTTTCTAAACTACTAGGTTTGTTTAAAAAATAAAGAAATCTATTTGGTGAAAATTTGAAATTTCAATGTAGTAGTACTTAAATTTCAGGGAAAAAAAAGAAGTAGGTGTCTGTCTGACCACCCTAACCACAATAAAATTATAATATTTTTTTATAAGATTTTAGATATAAGTAGAGGACTCATGTCCTGATGTGATGCATATTTTTTTGTAATTTGTTTCCAAGTAAATAATTAATTATGATTTTTTTATTACAACTTTTAAAAAATATAAAAAACTCTCATGTCTGACCACCTTAACTTGGTCAAAACTTCATGAAATTCAAGTTTTCTTTTTTTAATCCTATAGTATGTGAAGCATAGAATGTGACGCATATTTTGGATTCAAAAAATGTGATGCCATTTGAAATCTATAATTGTTTTTCAATTAGTCTATCAATTAGGACTTTAGTCGTAATTTGAATAGAAAATGAATAATATTTTCTTATTAAATTCAAAGTAAAGCATAATTTATATTGGTGGAAAGTTGAGAATCTCCTTTAAAAACCCTTTTCGTTTCATCAATTTTGGGTAAAAAAAAGTCGTCAGCCACATACCCCAGAGAACGAGTTTATCATAGAAAATGCCTAACTGACTACTTCTACTCCAATTGTTGAGAAATTACAAAATATAGAGAAATAACATAATGTAATAGAACTAAAGTAAATTAAATAATTATAAGGACAAGGAGAAGAAAGGAAAGAAATACTTACAACCGTGCAAGTAATGAAGCCTCCAGCACATGAATTTCTTCAAAACCTGTGTCTATAAGATATCTAGAGAAAGTGTTGGGTTGTATAGGGGTTTTCCTCAGTCAAACCCCCATTTTGGTGTTCCCACCTCCATAGAAAACTAAGAAGATAGAGAGAAATTGAGAGTGAACAAAGCATGTGGTGAAAGAAAAACCCGCTCAAGAGTAGAACCCGCACCACTAAGTGTGAGTGATAAAAGAATACCCCACTCGAGGAGGAGAACCTGTATCACAAAAGAGGTGATAAAAACAATCCTTGCTCAAGGAGGAGAACTTGTATCACAAAGTAGGTGATAAAATCAATCCCCGCTCAAGGAGGAGAACCCGTATCACAAAGTATGAAATGCAATAGT
Organism: Sequoia sempervirens; assembly: GCA_007258455.2. Lineage (NCBI taxonomy): Eukaryota > Viridiplantae > Streptophyta > Pinopsida > Cupressales > Cupressaceae > Sequoia > Sequoia sempervirens. Next base: position 938,153,437 of record VDFB02271358.1, read on the forward strand.
TGAGGGATATGGAATCCCAAGATGCTCACAAGCATGAAACAAAGGAAATAGAGCTACAAAGAGTATTGTAAAGGGAGCTTGAGAGAGCTTGAAGTTGCTACAACAAGTTGTATGAAGTTGTGTAAGCAAGTGATGGAGTGAAGCTAAAAGCTAGAATGAAGCTAGAGAAGTGCTAGCAAGACTTGGAAAGACTTATAAGATGCAAATGGAGTGAAAAGACTACTCTTAAGGAGAGAAAAGAAGCAAAAGGAAGCTTCATGGGTGGTTACAGAGAATCTCAAGATGTTACCACCAACAAAGGAGGTGACAAGTGGAAAACATGCATGAAAATAGTATGAACGTTGAAATGTCGCAAGACGCTAGTGCGGCACGCAGACATCTATGTGGTGCACTAATGTCTAGACATGTCATACTATAAAACAACGCAAATGAGAAAGGCACAAAGTTCAATGCAAAGCTAACACGCAAGTGTGGTTGTTGAAAAGGGGTGTTGGAGCATCCTGAGAAGGGAAAAGGCTAATGCAAGGGCTAAAATGAGCCTACTCAAGCTACTAAGGGAGTGGATACTAAATCAGGTGCAAACATGTATGTGAAATTGCAAGGGGTGCAATTTTACTCTTATACACATAGTTGTGAGTTACATTTCCAACATGCAATAATATCTTGGGCATAGCTCTACTGCCAGATAGGCATCTATAGCCCTGACAGAGATACCTCTGGTTCTCTCTAGGCATTGCTCTACTGCCAGTCAGGCATCTATAGCCCCAGTAGAAATACTTGAATCACCCTTCCTGATTAAGTTGAATTTTCAAATTTTTCTCTTATTTCCTCATTTTTCTCAAATGCTAATTTTTTTAAAGTATATTTTATGGTTTCCCTCAGACCTCAAGCAATGAAGCTTAAGTATGGGGTTGAGAATCATAGTGGACATCATGAAAGAAATGTAACCCTTTAGATTTTTCACTTGGAATAGAGCTACCCCACCCAATGTAAACTAACTGATGGATTTCTTAATATGTCTAGATCATGCTAGGCTTTCAAAGACTCCTCAAAAATTTCACAATGCACCAAGTTGTAATTCATGCTAGCATTCCCTAGTTTGAAATGGATGAAGGTAAATAAAAGTTTTCAAAGCTACCGATTGATCAAGTGTTTCAAAATATGGATAGCAAACTCTCAATAGATTCACCCTTCGACATAACTTGCATACAACTCAGCTTCTACTATCAACGAGAGGAACCACCAGAAAAAAGAAAAGAAACTGAGAAGAAAAGAGAAGAGCAAAAGAAAAGAGTGGATAGACATGACGAAGTAGCAAAACCAAAATAGAAAAAGAGAACAAAAACCCACAAAACAAAAAACCAAAGACAAAAAAAAAAGAAAAAAAAACAAACCCAAAAACAAAACAAAAAACAAGAGGACACAAAAAAAGAAAGATAGAATGAAAGAAAAGAAACCAAAACTGACAAAAGAAAAAAAAAAACAAAAAGAAGACCAACTAAACTAAAAAAACTGAAACTAACCAATCCTAATCTTAAACTAACTCCAAATATGAGCTCTACAAACATAAAACTGTAAAAATTTATACATCCACTTGACTAATTTTTCATTATGTGTAGAAGTCTTAATTTGCTAGGTATGGTTCTAAATCTAGCAAATTCATCTTTATACTCAGAAATGTAAAGTTTATGTGCATTAAATCCATTCTGAGGGTATAAAGTTTAAAATATTAACAGTTGTGGGTTCTCATCCTTGTCATGATTTACCCAAAAACACATTTTATTGTCCCTAATGTCATAATCAAACTGAAAATCATTAAAACATAGAGGATAATGGAAAGACACCACTTGATTTAGAAGAACATCAATTGTTGATGCAGACTTGTGTTGTACCACTTCCTTCTCACGAGGTCTCAACTCATGGAACACCACTATGTTTCTCTCTGATTCATGCATGTCAACATAAAGGGAATCCATTATGGGTACATCATTATTATTCAAGAGGTCACAACAAGATTTAAAATTTACATGCATATCCCTATCATTACTAGTTTCAAACAGCAAACCAGTATGCTTGATTTCACTAGGATTATCAACCTCTATCACATTCTCAATAGCATAGACTTTACCAATTACATGGTCAGCTTCCTCAACCTTTAAATCAATTTTCTCAACATTTTCCTTACATATTATGGCATCCTTCCCAACTGATAAGAAATCAGAGCAACTTACCTCAGAAGGAGAACCAAAATGATGAATCTTACATGGATCACCTGAAGTGAGATTTTTTTGCAGCTAGGATATCCATTTACCAACATCTCTATATTCATCTCGGGAACAAAGTCAATTTTTTTTTGGATCTCCTCAAAAGAACTAAGCAACAAATCACCCATGTCATCAACTTGCAAGGTCTGCAAACCCACCTCTTCCTGAGATGAAGCCTTGCTTCTAGCACTCTCTTCAAACATGTCACCCATAAGAATTTGAGAATCTACATCTAGCTCATCACCATTAATGTTAGAGATATTGATACACTGATACAAGGTGAACAAGGATTTTCTTTGAACAACTCATTTGAATGTATGGAGTCAAATCCAAGAAAAAACTTCTTTAGTTCATGTTTCAACATATCATCAACTAGAACGTACAAGTTAGTGTCAAGCTCATCACGGTTAAGATCAAATTCATTAGTGCATGCTAAGCAAGGAATTTCTTCAAACAACGTATTTGAATAAACAAAATCAAAACCAAGAAAATACTCCCTCATTTTATTATCTTCGTCATGTTGAAGGGATTGAACTTCCAAGATAGCCTCTTGGTCATTTTCTTGACATTCTTCTACTTCATCTAGCTGAACTTTATCATACATTACTTGCTGCAATACAACACTAAACTCATTCATGTCAATATTCTGATTAGCATCAAAATCCAATATATTTTCTTGACAGACATAAATCTGATGTACTTGATCATAAGGCAACACTTGGTGAATTTGCACATCCATTTGACCTTCTTTTGAAGAATCATTTTGGCATTCAAATCTTTTTCCTTGACCATGAGATTTATTTGCAATCTTATCCAGAAGTGTGTTCTTTGTTTCAATCTATTCATTATTCAAATCTGCAGAGTTGTTTTTCTATGTTAACTCATCATAGGATGTTTCTTCCTTGTCCACCATCATGAAAGAATCTATGAATGCATTGATAAACTCATTTTCCATATTGAGTAGATCTGCACAAGGTAGAGAAGCTTCATTAGTTGTTGAATCCATCTTGATGCAAGGATCAAGTTGATCAGATGATGGGGAAGAGCTCAACATGTTCTCACAGTTACTCTCATCATTGCAGATGGATTCCTTATAATTTTCATGTGTGCTAGTTGTTTCATCTCCCTCATCGAGGGGATATGTAATCCAGGGATCATCCATAAGTATTTCTTCAATAGTAATCTGTTGTCTGAAATATAATTCCATCCTACCCATGAAAACATGGCAATCCATCTGGGAATGTTGATTTGTTGGATGTATCCTACATCTATTTGGCCTAACAAGTTCTGATAGCTCCATATCTCCTAATTCTTCCAATTTCTCCCTTACTTGATTTTGCATACATGGGATATCTAGCCAAAATGAACCATGCTCTATTGTTCCTTCATCACACTTATTCTTAGCCTACTTAGAAGAAATGTTCAAAGCATTGGAAGGATATTCTTTATTTTTTGACTTCTTACGACAACAATTTTCTGTTAATACTTCATCTCTTTCAATATCATCGTTAGTATTAACATTTCCAACGTAACTAGATTCTAACTTGATATTTCCATTATGCTTTGAATTTATATTTGTTTCATGCTCTTTGTCAAATAAAACATCGAAATGATATACTTGCTCATCAAATGTTTCATTTACAACTTCATCATGATCTAATGCCTTATGTGTGGGAGTATGACCGAAAAGAGACGATATAGTTACAACTTTATTGACAAGTGGAATAGTTACCTCTGTGGTTGGATTTTGCAGAGATAGGCTCTTCCAATGGTCTTACATGGGATTGACTTGATATGAAGCGTTGGAAAACTTGGTGCTTGGAAGATTAGGAAGGTTGTAGCCGCTTGGTGAGAATGATTGCATCTGGGTAGGGATGGTGGGTAAACCTACATAGGGCTGCAAAGGATGGCAATTTGCAAGCACAAGAGGATTATAAACCAGATTTTGGCTACTCAAATTTCTTACGTCATGTCCAAATTGTGCCAATAAGAGAGCTTTGTTCAATATATCATGTAGAGATGTAGCCTCACCACAACATCTAATTCTTTTTGTAAATGGAGGGTTCAAACCCCAATAATAATGTTCGATTAGGATATGATCAATAACCAAATTTAAATCTTGAACCCTTTGATACATAAACAAGAACCTATGATTGAATTGGTAAATGGGTTCCAGTGGTATCCTTTTCATAGCTACAAATTCATGTGATGGGTGTGGTGCACACGCATGATGATCAAACTAATCCATGAATAATATTTCTAATTCTATCCATAAACAAATAGCATCTGGTGGAAGATTAACATACCATTGCCTCATTGCACCTTGAAGTGTTTTGACAAACAATTGACAGACGATATCCTTATGCTAAACTGGAGAAAAATTACTAAATCCTTGCAAATATTGACATGTTTAGAAGCATTTTGTCCACCGTTAGTGAAAAATAAAGGAAGCCTATCATACATGTGACCAGGGATTTCATGAATAAATCCAAGTATACACAAAGGGCTACCCATCAGAGCTGGGTTTTCCAAGATCTAACCCACTCCCATACAACAAAGAAAAATTGCTCAAGAGCCCTCCTTCTAGCACCAATTCTGATGATGGCCAAATTGACACAACAAAGTTAAATAGAATATTTCTACTCTATTTCTCCTAAAAAGGATAACTGACCTAAAACCACTTATCTTCCAAGGTCTTTGTAGTTGGTTCTCAACTATGATGTTTTGTTCAGCAGTCAATGAGGTTGTAATGCTCAAGGGGTCTGCTAGTTATTGAGCTTCTTGGTTGTTTCAGGATTGAACTTCTACCTAAACCTACTCTAATCAGCGGTATTAAAAAAGGGAAAAAGATAGATCAGGGACACAAGACAAAAAACAATGTTGATTCATTTAGTTAACCAGACCTATTAATCTTCAAGGAATTCCTAATTTAAATTGTAGAATACATCAACATGTAATCACTACCAAGCTAAACATTCATTCACAGTGCAAAATTTAACAGCAAATCACAAATCACCACTTCGAACAAAAGAAAAGATAAAATTTCATTCCTTGAAATATTCTAAATCAAATGATTAACATAACGAACACCATTCTAGAGAACAACTTAAAGCAGGTTTAAGTCTGGCTGCTTCTACTATTATGAAACAGATAAACAACATTTACAAATCTGGCAAGTTTCACCAATGCACAGAAACCAATGTCTTCAAATTGACTCAGCGAAACTAAAAATTTATGCAAGAAAAATGTATCATCTATCCTACTACTAAACTCTAATCAACTCTAACTAAAATTTCTAGCTCCTTCCTAAAAATATAACTCAATCCTTTCAAATGAGCCAAATTTTACAATTAATAGCCCAGTTAATTCTCCATAATTCCCTCCAAAAATGAGACATCAAAATTTGTAGCTTTTGTGTGCATGCAATGCAACTTTCTATTTCAACTTTCTTTTTATCTCAGTTTACTTTAGTTCACATTTGTAGCTTCTAGTTTCAACTTTGAGTTACTTCTTTGCATGATTTAAAGAAGGATTCTCTTCCATAAATTGTGTCAAGCATGCCCACCATACTTTCAGTTCACGTCCAATTTCATTATCTCTTCAGAAAATATTTCCTCTTTTGCATCTTTGTTTTGCAAACCATTAGCACGTGCATAGAATCTTTTCCAATTCTTGAAAAGGTACCTGAAGTCAAGAATACATATTAATTAACTCAATAAAATCAATTAATAAAACCATGATTTATTCCAAAGGATTAATTAATTTCAACTTTTCATATTATGCATTTCATGACTTTTATTTTTTGCAAATACAATAATAAAAACCCCCTTTCAAAACTGAATGTCCTTCAACAATAAAATAACATCAATTTATGCTTGGTATGGATTTAATGTCCAGATATGTTTGCTTCTTGAATCTGAAGATAATGTAATAAGCTTCGCATACTTGATAGATTATTCCACAATTCCTTGAATGCATATTGTTGTAAGGAATTTGAACTTTCAAGCTTAATTGCATCAACATGACAAATTCTTCCACAGATTTTGAACAATTTTTTGAATCCATCTAAACATTATGAAAGTGAACACCCTTATCATCATCAACAATGGCCATTACCCCAAACTATGACATCTGCACTTTGTACTAAAACTTTCATCCTTCCAATGAAGAGTGCATCCTTTCGAACCTCATATGAGCCATATCATAAAGTAATTGGGATAACCCATTACCCATCCCCAAGAGTAACACCTAACAAATACTAAGACTACTCCAACTCGAAACCATCATTAGAGAGTTTTACAATAACCACTAGATATCCCCTCTGCTTAGTCCAAGAGTCCATTGGCCCATTCACAAATTCTCTTGACTATGAAAGAATAGCCCATAAATCTTCAATCCTTGCACTCTTGCAAGCATACATTTCGGTATATGAAACAAGGCCCTTATGGAAACATTGAACTCCTAAGTAACTCTCAAGCATGTGAATTAGAGAAGCTCCTTTTAAATATCTTATAGTATCAAAACTTCATCAATTTATCTAGCATTATGTCAATAGTTTATTCGCCCAACCAAACCCTTATTTTCATTTGCTCAACAACCATCAAGGCTTCTTCAATACATTTGTTTTATGAAAATATTTCAATCATTTTTCCATGAGATGGTGCCTCTCTCAAAGCATTCTGGAAAGCAATTCACTTGCTTAATCTCTCCCACACTTTGTATGCATGTTTACCACATTTTGATGCCATTCTGTCGTAGTATATTTTCTAGGGGAAAATGCAACTATGACATCGGGAAAAATTCTTATATTGGTGCAAGTCGTTAAAATGCTAGCAGAGGTTATGAATTCAGCTTTACACCTAAGAATTGTGTTTGCATTCCCATTTTTCATTCACGTCTACCAGGTTTTCTACAACTACAAGGTCAAACAAAATTAATCCTTCCTTTATGCTTTATGGGTGTCAATGCTCTGTTGAAAAGTTCCCATCTTCGCATAGGAAGAGAGGATGCTTGCAGAGGTCGTGGATCGGCCTTTTTAAATAGCCAATTGTGTTTTCTCAGGGGTTTATAAAGCCTTCTCAACAAATGTATTCATGAACATTTTGTATTTCATCGCATTGTGTCGGACAATTCACCGCCTTGTATATGTTTTTCCATATGCATTTTCTTTGAACATTTCTTTATGATGTTCGGTTTAACAGACACGCAACCCTACCTATGTTTTCTCTTGACAACTTTGGAAGTTGTTTCAACACATCTACTTTGTGCAAGTTCCACCATCATTTCTTTCCATGACTTCATTTTGAGGCATTTGGTTAGACAATTCACAAACCATGTATATGCTCCCATAGTTTGCATGCATGCTCGGGAGATTACATTTTGTGTATAACCTACAATCATCTCATTTTAAGAGGCGACATTATATAAGGCATTACTATCAAATAGTTTGTTGCCTTCTTCATGGTTCGATGGACATCCAAAAACTTGTTCCAAAGCCTCTACATCTTCACAAGCATAGAGGAAATGCATTTGTTTGAAAATTTCTCTTAGGCTGAATCACAAATCAATAGATCAATTTTCATGCATCTCCCGCAATAATGGTGTCCACTTCGTTGGAATCTCTTAGAGGCATTCTGTTAAAAATATTCCTTGCTTTTTCTTCATTTCCACATTTTGCATTCATATCCGCCAAGGCAGTTTCCATGTTTTGTTTCAACAAATTCATTTTGTGGACATCCTGCAATCATTGTATCCAATAAATCAAATTTTCCTTTTGTGTGCATCATGCAATTACTAAAATTTGAAAGACCACATTTCCATTGATACACCATGTTAAAAAATTCATGTAATCCATCTATGCTTACATTTCATCGCCTTGCAAAAAGGATGTAGGAAAGGTGGATGAGAAGTGTATTTTCTTGTGAATTTCCCTTTTAAACTTCTAATTAATCAATTTTATGCCGAACCTGCAATCACTTCTTCCCTGAGATGAGGCATCTTGAGACATTTGATCAATCAATTTATTGGTGCGGGATCAGAATATATCCAAGTCTGAGCATTTTGTTTTCATTTTGTTTAGGAATGTTGTGTGGGATTGGAGCGGGAGCAGGATTAGAGCAGGAGTGGGAATGGAGCGGGATCAAAGTGGGAGCAAGATTAGAGTGGGAGCGGGATCAGAGTGGGAGTGGGATCAAAGCGGGAGTGGGATTGGGATCAAACCAAAACTTGGACATGGGCATTTTATCCCCCTAGTTCCAATTTCTAACACAGTTCTGATGGGCATTTTTATACCTCCTTTTTACTCATTAGGGTCGGGTTGATGAATTATCGTGGCTCCTTTTTATTCCTTTTACCCTTTTAAAATTGTCTCTTGGGTTTACCTTTAAACACTTAAAAGCATTTTTTATTTGTTCTTACTTTTTTAAGAGTTTTTAATCTTTTATTTATTTTCAAAGATTTTCTATATATATATATATATACATTTTGCATTTTATGATCTTTTAAATTTAAACTTAAAAGATTTATTTATTACTATTTATTTGTTTTAAAGTTTTATTTTAAATCTTTTAAAAATTAAAAGATTTGTTTATTATTTATTTTTTTATTTTCTAACTTTAACTTTTGGGATATTTAAATTTTATAATTTTGTGTATTTTCAATTTTGATTTTTGTATTTTCATATTTTTAATATTTTGTTTTGTATTTTTGATATTTTTTAGATTTTTTTTTGTATTTATAATATTTTTAGATTTTTTAAATTTTAATATTTTATACTCTTTTTTTTGGATTTTCGAGACACTAAAGATAGGATGGACAATGTGAAGACGACATGAGTAGACGAGGATGAAGACGGACAAATGAGACAACAAAAATGACCAAAAAAAATGAACAAAAGACGAAGACGAAAAACAAATGATGTGACAAAAAGATGGGGATCGAGATCGAGACTAGACAAGGAATGCAAACTCAAACAACACCTGAAGGAAAAGTCGGGAACCAGGATCAGGACGAAACTAGGAACAAGAACCTTAGAAAGGTTCCTTATTTCGGTTATGGTCCAATACCCGAACCTGAACCAAACAAAAGGAACACAAAGTAAATAGAGATCGGATTCAGGGCAAAACAAGGACTTGAAACCCTGAAAGGTGTCAGGTATCAATTCCATTCTCAAACCTGACTCTAAAAAAGACAAAGAAAAAAAACAAGGCACAAGAAAGGATGAAAATGAGAACAAAAAAGTGCGAACATGACAAAACCAAACAACAAAATGAAAGAAAACAAAGGGGGTTTCCGAATTTTCCAAGAAAAAGTTGGGGCATGTGTGCAAGGCATAACAGCCCCGTTGGTTGATTTTGGTTATTGGTTTATGGAGGGAGCCCATTTGTGCCAAATGATTATTGAGAAAATTTTGGTTTTTGTGGTTAATTTTGTATTGAGTTGATTATTAGTTTTGATTGAGTTTGAAGATTTCGTTGTGGTGTTGCCACTCATTATTCTACACTTGTTGATTCGTAAATTATGGATTGGAAATAGTCTTTTGAGAGCTTTCTATTGTTACCACTTCGATGGGGAACTAGTGTGTTAGTAATTTTCTAATCTTCTAGAGGTCAGGGAAAGATTTTTTCTTTATGATTGGCTTTTCATGTTGGTTCTTTATGACTACTTGATTCTATACTGGATTTATGATTATGTGGGTTATGGCCTTGCACTGTGGAATTGATATCTATGGAGACTTTGTGCTAGTTGGTGCATGCCTCGCTTTATGTGATAATTCATGTGGCTTTATATGTTGTGCAAGTTGGTTTGCCTAGTGAGTGGATTTTTGAGTCTATTTTTTGCTAGTAGGGGGAGTGGCTCTCAATGGGGGTCTGACGCACAAAGTGGTAGGTCTAGGGTAACTCATGAGAGTTTCTTAATCAAGTGATAACTAAAATGAATTAGGGGTTAGGTAGTTCACATTAATCAAGATAACGCCTCACTCATAGGCTCAAGTGCTTGTTCAGGCTTGAGATGAGTGGGAAGGCCTGGAATGGAAAGATCAACTACCTTGTTCTCTTGGAAGGTATTGTCTCTCTTGGAAGGTCTGTTGATCCCACATAGTTTGTATGGGGGTCTGGTGTCCAGTAGAGGTGGTCCAAGGTGGTGCAGGAGCACCCAGGCAGAGATATGCTTCAAGAAGGAAAATTCATGTTTTGATTGGAAATATGATGTAATAATTATGTATTAAGGTATAAAAGACCATTTCATTCATTTATTGGGTCCTATTTTATAATTTTGAGGTCATAGGTTGCATAATGTAAAAATTGCAAAAATTGACAAATTGTTGTCAATACAAAATTGTAAAAATGCAATAAATTGCAAAAATAGAGGAATGTGAAGGGACAAGTAGTTAGAGAATAAGTTTTAGATATTTTATATGGTTTATATAGGCCTTTTGAGGCTTCACACAATTCGAGGGAGGTTAGGGAAAGGTGTATGAAGAAGAATTTCAATTAAAAGTTCAAATTTTCTGTATTTTTCCTGATTTTTCTGTGTTGCAGGCCATTGTACGGATATTTATTGTGCATAAAACCTCTCCTCCTCCATTGTAAGTTGTATCCCCATGAATCTAGTTTATTCTTCAATTGATTTCATCAAAAAATGTTTTGATTTGTGTAAGTTATGAGTAAAATACTCCAGGCAGGTCAAAACCCTGGTTTAGGGTGGCAACAAGCAATTAAAATTGAGTTTCTCCCAATTTACACGGTGGAAAAACCTAAATTTTGGTATGTAGGGATGTTTTGACATAATATTTCATATTATAAAGTTTTAGACCGATTTATGAAGGTTATCATATGAAACTTTGATACCCTAGGTCTGAAAATTGTGCAAAATTCTGGAAAATCACTATGTAGAGTGAAGAATTCGAGTTTTGATGCTATTAAATGGTGTTCCACTTGGGTGTCAGAGTTTTGAAGGTTGTATGGATGTATTTGAGACTATTTCCTGATTTGGTTTGGTGAACTAAAGGTTTTTATGTGCATTTATATGCTGATCTTTCATGGCAGATTTATGACAGTCCAATTTTGGAGTCATGAATGAAGGCTTAGATTAGTTGTTTGTTGAAATATCCTGAAAACAGTTTGGGAGATGATCTAATGTTATTGTTCAGGTGTATTTTCACACGTTTGAGGCAGAAAGAAGGATGAATAGGCTTGGTAATTTGTAGTTTCTCTTTTATGTGGCCTAAGAGGCCTAATTGCTGATTTGGGTCAGTCTTCATTGAAAGTTCTCATATTTGAAATGCCTAAGTTGGGAATTGTCTTTTGATGTTGATTAAAGTGTTTTTAGGGATCTATAAGAGATTTTGGGATTTTTTCTCAGTTTTAGGGCTATCAAAAAAAATATTTTGTGAAGAACGAAGAGTTCTAATTGAAAGGACATGAAGGGTTTGTTTTGAGATTTACAAATGAGATTGGTTGAGTGGATTTTCTTCCTTTGCTCAGCATCAGTTGGTATCAGAGCTCAGCAAAAGGTTTTGGCTGAGAAATAATTTGGTTTTTGTATTGTGGTTTTGTGGTTGTGTTTTGGTTGGTTGCAGGTTATGTGAGAACCTAGTTTCTTCCATTGAAGAAGGTAGAGAGAAAGTTGAGAAAAGTGAGTTGTGAGCAAGGGGAGACTTGCTAAAATATGGAGAATTTGAGAAGGCATTTGTAGGCAAAGGAAGACAGGAAGAAGAAAAAAGGACAAGAAAAGTTTGATAGAGAGATTGCTGAGTTGAAGAAATATTTGAAGAGGTTTGAAGAAGAGTTCCAAGAATCCATGATGAAGATAGAACAAATGATGAAACAAGAGACAAGTTGGCATTTGACATTGAAAAGGAAGATGGTTTGGCCTATAAAGAAGATTGTGAAAAGAAGAAAACACAAGAAGTTGAAAGAGGAAGAAGAAGCATACGAAGATGCACATGAAGAATTCATAGATGAAGAAATGAATGTTGCACCAGATGTTTCCAAGCATGAAGATGAAGAGAGGACAAAGATCATAGACCTTATTTCAAATGTTGAAGACCTTGGATTAGTGACAAGATTGGATAAAGAGCAGATTGTGAATGAATTGGCCTTGGAGATCTACAAGGAATTGAAGGATGATGGAGCTATAATGATAAAAACTATGTTTCATTTCTTTATTATACTGATATTGTGGACAAGAAACAAATTGCAGGTTAAGGTGCAGCATATTGAAGAAGAACAAAAGAAGGATGAGACCTATCAGGGCATAAAGAAGCAGATTCCAGGTGGCAAGATGAAATGGAAGCATGTTGGCTTTGACCAACTTAAACCAAAAGTGAAGATGAAAGAAAAATGGCATAGGAACTACATGGAGGAGAATTTCATGATTTCTACATTGAATCCAAGAGGACTTGGAGTTCTTTTTTTTTTGGGTGGGGAGTATGGTGCAGGAGCACCCAGGCAAAGATATGCTTCAAGAAGGAAAATTCATGTTTTGATTGGAAATATGATGTAATAATTATGTATTAAGGTCTAAAAGACCATTTCATGCATTTATTGGGTCCTAGTTTATAATTTTGAGGTCATAGGTTGCATAATGTAAAAATTGCAAAAATTGACAAATTGTTGTCAATACAAAATTGTAAAAATGCAATAAATTGCAAAAATAGAGGAATGTGAAGGGACAAGTAGTTAGAGAATCAGTTTTAGGCATTGGATATGGTTTATATAGGCCTTTTGAGGCTTCACACAATTCGAGGGAGGTTAGGGAAAGGTGTATGAAGAAGAATTTCAATTAAAAGTTCAGATTTTATGTATTTTTCCTGATTTTTCTGTGTTGCAGGCCATTGTACGGATATTTATTGTGCATAAAACCTCTCCTCATCCATTGAAAGTTGTAGCCCCATGAATCTAGTTTATTCTTCAATTGATTTCATCAAAAAATGTTTTGATTTGTGTAAGTTATGAGTAAAATACTCCAGGCAGGTCAAAACCCTGGTTTAGGGTGGCAACAAGCAATTAAAATTGAGTTTCTCCCAATTTACACGGTGGAAAAACCTAAATTTTGGTATGTAGGGATGTTTTGACATATTATTTCATATTATAAAGTTTTAGACCGATTGATGAAGGTTATCATATGAAACTTTGATGCCCTAGGTCTGAAAATTGTGCAAAATTCTGGAAAATAACTCTGTAGAGTGAAGAATTCGAGTTTTGATGCTATTAAATGGTGTTCCACTTGGGTTTCAGAGTTGTTGAAGGTTGTATGGATGTATTTGAGACTATTTACTGATTTTTTTTGGTGAACTAAAGGTTTTTATGTGCATTTATATCCTAATCTTTCATGTCAGATTTATGACAGTCCAATTTTGGAGTCATGAATGAAGGCTTAGATTAGTTGTTTGTTGGAATATCCTGAAAACAGTTTGGGAGATGATCTAATGTTATTGTTCAGGTGTATTTTCACATGTTTGAGGCAGAAACAAGGAGGAATAGGCTTGGTAATTTGTAGTTTCTCTTTTATGTGGCCTAAGAGGCCTAATTGCTGATTTGGGTCAGTCTTCATTGAAAGTTCTCATATTTGAAATGCCTAAGTTGGGAATTGTCTTTTGATGTTGATTAAAGTGTTTTGAGGGATCTATAAGAGATTTTGGGATTTGTTCTCAGTTTTAGGGCTATCAAAAATAAGATTTTGTGAAGAACGAAGAGTTCTAATTGAAAGGACATGAAGGGTTTGTTTTGAGATTTACAAATGAGATTGGTTGAGTGGATTTTCTTCCTTTGCTCTGCATCACAAGGTAACCTAGGATGGGGGTCTGGTAGCCTACGGAGGTTATTCTAGGGTAACCCATAGAAAACTATGTGATGACACTCCTCCCTATAGCAACATTGTATGCCCCTTTTTTTCCCCTTGTTATTCTTGTACCTCTAGAAGCATTTGTTTCTTTATGTTTTGTTTGTTACTTTTGTATGTTTGAGTCATGTTAGCATTTCTCTACTTGACTATTTGTGTAGTGGGTCCTTATTGTCATCTCCTAGCATAGGGGGTAGACCTTAGGGTTACACATGGTCGGGTGGAATGTTTTATGCACTCCATCGGGTTCCCAGTTGATGTTAACAAGCATGGATGTTGTACCTTTGCATAGATTCTAGATGTTATTCCAGACTTGACATAGTGTTATGTATTGTAAACATTCAGTTGTATCTCATCATGTATTTGAGGTATCCTTCCTATTGTTATAAGGGAAGCTTTGATGTAATCTTGTAAACAATGTAATGATCTTCCCCATGTATAGGAAGTTGTATATGTGTTCTTTGGTTCATAATATATGATCTTTAATGGTGTTGTATCTATGGAAATATATATATAGAATGTAGTGGATATAAATGAGCTCTTGTGGTAGATATTTTTTGATGTATGTTTAGATTGGACAATTGAGGTGTCTGTAATGCAGTCATGATACCTAAATGGCATTGTTAGAACCTATGTATGTTAGATGCATTATATGTTAGTATTGTATGATTTACATATCAAGTTAGTTTCCTTTAAAACAAATTGTGTCATAAATGTTAGTTGTATTGTCCTTTGGGGTTTCATGGCAGGGCATAGTATAACGCCCCACCACGAAACCCCAAAGGACAACACAACTAAAATTTATGACACAATTTTTTCTTTCAAGTGAACCAACATAAAGATCATACTAACAATACATAGAATGTAATCCACATGTACATTTGCACTGACTATGTCCTTTAGGGTAACATGACTGCATTACGAACATGACAATTAACCAACCTAAACATACATCGTAAAAATAACTAATAACAAGAGTTCAATTACAACTTATGCATTAAAAGAATTAGATATACATATTTCCACATATACAACACCATTCAAGAGCATAGAATACGAGACAATGAATACATATATACAACTTCCCATACATGGGGTAGATCATTACACTATTTACAAGTTTACATCAAGTTTCCCTTATAACAACGGGAAGGATACATCAAATACATGATAAGATATAACTAAAATGATAACATTACATAACATTAATGTTAACTCAAGACTAGTACAAGATCTGGAAACTCTGTAGGCAGTACAAAATTCATGCTCATGAACATCGACCGGAAACCCAATGGAGTGCATAGCACATTCCACCCGACCATGTGGAACTGTAAGGTCCACCCCCCATGCTAGGAGATGACAATAAGGACCCACTACACAAACAGTCAAGTAGACATAGGCTAACATGACTCCAACATAAAAAAGTAACAAACAAAACATAAAGAAACAACCACTTCTAGAGGTACAAGAACAACAAGGGGAAAAAAAACAAGGCATACAAGGTTTCTATAGGGAGGAGTGTCATCACATATTTTTCTATGGGTTACCATGGCATAACCTTCCTAGGCTACCAGGCCCCCATCCTGAGTTACCCTGGACCACCTCTACTGGCCACCGGACCCCCATACAAACTATGCAGGATCAACATACCTTCCAAGAGAACAAGGCAGTTGATCTTGCCATTCCAGGCCTTCCCACCCATCTCAAGCCTAAACAAGCACTTGAGCCATGAGTAAGGCATTATCTTGATTAATGTGAACTACCCAGCCCCCTAATTTATTTTAGGTTATCACTGATTAAGAAACTCTCAAGGGTTACCCTAGACTTGCCACTTTGTGCATTAGACCCCCATTCAAAGCTACTCCCCCTACTAGCAACAAAAAGAATTTGCAGTCTACTAATTGGGTAAGCCAACTTGCACAACACATAAAGCCACATGCATCATCATATAAAGCGAGGCATGCACTAGTTCGCACAAAGTCTCCACATATAACAATTCCACAGTGCAAGGCCAGAACCCACATAATCATAAATCATGTATAAAATCAAGTGTTCACAAAGAGCCAACATGAAAATCCAACCTTAGAGAAAAATATTTCCCCAACCTCTGGAAGTCTAAATCACTAACACAATGGTTCCCCCATCGAAATGACAACAAGAACATGATCCCAAAATCAAAATTCAATCTCAAAATCAAAAGCTTCACATTTTCACTAAATCAACACCTCAACTAGACAAGCACCAAATAAACATTTCAATCAACAATTTAACCTACACAATAACACCCACTTTAAAACAATTATCAACTTCACCCCCAATCTAATAAGAAACCTAATAATTCAATACAATAATCAATCAAAAAAACCACCACTTGGTTCAATCAATAGATCATATAATCCAATTAACAATCTTTAAGATATCTACTTTATTAACAAACAAGAAAATCCCTACCAACTAGTTATATGAAAACCTAGTGCTAACATTACAACTTCAAATATCATTATTTCAATTATTTAATTTACAAAACAATTTTACTAGTCAACTACTAAAGCATAATTAACAATCGTTTGCAAATTAGCTAACAGAGAGTGACCTCAAACATTTACAATTAACCTAAGTTTTCAAATAATCTATTCTTAATATTTTACCCTCACTAACTCTAATATTGCAATACCAACTCATATAAAATCTAATAGAGTACTAATTAATTCAGAATAAAAGTTAATTGATAAGTGAGGATCCAAAGTTAAGTTGTACATAATGATTTTAAGTATTAGATAATAAAATATTCGCTTTTAACTAGCAATAGTCTCAACGATGTGTTAAGATTACAATAATCATTAAAAAGTTGTAGAAGCCTTCATTATCAATAATTTTAGATTTACAAGCAAGATGTTGAGAGCCATTACTAACATTACTTAAATGATTGAAGTTTCTTTTATCTATCAAAATGATGCTAGCTCTATCTCAATTATTTCTATTTCATTATATATTTTTAATGGACTCATTTAAATATGTAATTTTATATATATATATATAATTTATATCAACATATTGAAATGCATAATATGTACCTAGATACTCCTCATGCATTTATAGAGGTAACATTAAAATTTTTGTGCAAACATAATTTTACAATATGAGGTAAAAGTGAGTGAGGGACTCAAATTCTTTTTTAAATCTATAAATCTGAGGATTAGAGTATGGCAACGACTGACTAAGTTAGGAGATTATCTTATTCTAGTAAAGTACTTAGAAGGTACGCCAAAGCCATGAATAGAGAAGGATGAAAATCGAATTGTTGATGTTGCTCGACACTCAGTGGATTTAAGCGATGACTATAGTCCCTATAGCTATTGTCATTATATGTCAAATAAGCTAGTGATAAGAATAAAAGTTAAAGAGAGTTAATTGCCTCCATATACAATATCAAAGAAGAAATAAACAATGACTAGAAAACTACCACATTTTGAAGCTTAAGTATCAAAGCCTTCTTATATTGTCTATATTTCATTTGAACACCTCTTGCTCCAAGAAAATCATATTATTTGCAGCCACGCAGGTTTAGTGGATGGGGGCAGCCCACTACTTCACACACCAGTAATCCTTATTGATTTACATATGTAGTTGATTATAAGGTGCGCATGTGGTGCAGCCACAGTAGGAGGGTCCTAAAAGAGAACAGTTTGGACCATGCAGCAAGAGTCAAACAACATAAGAAACATAGGGTATGGAGGAAAATGCAGATTCAAACATTCTCATTAACAAAAATCTTAGTTACGATTGATCGGCAACATCTGGGCTTACAGATTCAGCTCACAGGCCTGATACAACATACTCAAATACAATATTCATATATGCTCCTTAACATGGGCAAAAATATTACATATCAAATCTACTTTTATCTACTTAATCAACTTCTACTATCCTAATGATCTGTTACAAGCTTTATATCATATTCGCAAATCTATAATCTTTTGCATCGACCAAAGATCATTACAATCTCCAATGAAAGAAAATGTAACGTGTGCTTGAATAGGTCAGCCTCAAATTTGAATTTCTCCTCGACGAGTGCATAGGATGAAGTGTGGACCAATAATTAAGGTCAGGGACACTCCACAGAACAATTCAAATCACACCGTCAAGATCCACAAGTTACGAGAAAGATCCACAAGTGATCAAACCAACCGTTAGTTTAGAAAATTATTCCAGTGCCGGTTCAAGAAACTGCCACTTAATCTAGAAGCAATAACTTGATGGAAAAAGATCCAATCATGCTCAAATCTTGGAATAAGGAAAATGAACATGTCCACAATGCAAACATAGATCCACTGGGTTTGGTGAGCAAATATGATGAATCCACCAATATTAACTGAACAAGAACAAAACAAGAACAAAACTGAATGAAAAATATTTTTGGTTGATGCAAGATTGCCAAGAACCAAGGATGCTCCTACATTAGACATTCGGGGTTATTGAAAAGTGAGTCCCTCACTTTGTTGAGGCTAAAGGAAAACCAAGATGGTCTACCTCAGCCTGAGAAATCCAAGAAGAATCTTCCACCGGTCTTCCCTTCCACTTCACAATATATTCTTTGTATTGTCTTCCATGCATCTTTCTCCCATCTCTGATATCCAAAATCTCTTCTATCTCATATGATTGTTGTTTAGGAAATTTCTTCTCCAATCTTGCTTTATTGTCTTCACTGAATTCTGCTTCATGATACTGATGTAGATCTACAATGTTGAATATAGGCGATATACCCATGCCATTCGGTAACTCTACTTCATATGCATTTCCTGAATCAAATTTCCTCAAAATCTTACAGGATCCAAACTTCCTCATCCTGAGCTTATTGTATGTTCCAACAAGAAAACTTTCCTTCCTCAAATATACCATCACTTCATCTCCAACTTTGAACTCCCTATTTCTCCTCTTTTCATTTGCTCGCTCCTTATATACTTTTAGTTCATATCTTCCAATTGTTGTTTCACTTGAGTATGCACTTTCTTCATATGCTTTGCAAATTCCTCTAATTTTTCACTCCTTTTATCTTCCTTACTGATGTCTCACAACTTTGATATACCTCTAGGATGAACTCCAGTAACATTTTCAAAAGGTGTCTTTCTGGTACTTTTGTTCCTTGAATTGTTGTAAGCAAACTCTTCTTGTGCAAGGACTAAATCCCAACCTACGGTCTTCTCTCCAACCAAACATCTCAGAAAATGTCCCAAACTCATGTTTACTACCTCTGTCTATCCATCCATCTGTGGGTGAAAATTAGAATAGAACTTCAAATATTTCTTTAACTTCTTCCACAATGTCCTCCAAAAATAACCAACAAACTTTGTATCTCTGTCTGAAACAATACTCCTAGGTAATCCATGCAATCTAACTACTCCTTGAAAAACAAGTCTACTACATGTACTACATCTATTGTCTTCTTACAAGGTATGAAATGTGCCATTTTAGAAAATCTATCTACCACCACAAATATAGAATCATTACTTCTTTGTGTCTTCAGAAAACCAAGTATCAAATCCATGCTAATATCTCCCCAAGGTCTCTCCAGAACTGTCAAAGGCTTATACAATCCAACATTTTGACTACTCCCTTTTGCAACTTGATAAACTCTGCAACTCTGCACAAATCTCCTAACATCCTTATGAATTTGTGGCCAAAAGTTATTCTCACTTACCAATGCTACTATCTTATCAATTCCAAAGTGTCCTGCTATTCCTCCACTATGTTTTTCCTTCACCAAGTTATCCCTCATTAAACTCTGGGGTACACATAACTAATTTGATATGAACAAAATATCCTCCTAAATGAAATAATCAAACCGCTGACTCCTATCCTCCAAGACTGGTTCTCTACAAGCTCTCCAAGGTTCTGCAAAATCCGGGTCTTCCTCATACAAGTTCTTCAACTCATCAAAGCCTAATACCTCCACTCTCATCTCTACCAGTAAATTCCTTCTACTCAAAGCATCAACAACTCTATTTGGCTTTCCACTCCTATGTTTCATAACAAAAGAATAACTCTACAAGAATTCTACCCATCTCATGTGTCTTTGATTCAACTTACCTTGACTATTCAAATATTGCAATGCTTGATGATCCGTATACAATACAAACTCCTTAGGCAACAATTAATGTCTCCACTTCTTCAAGGCTTGAACTATGGCATAAAACTCTTGATCATACACTGAATATTTTTTCCTAGCATCATTCAATTTCTCACTAAAATAAGCTTTTGGTCTTCCTTCTTGACTTAGTACTACTCCAATTCCATTTCCACTTGCATCATAGTCTACTTGAAATACCTTATTAAAATATGGTAAAGCCAACACAACATGCTCGGTCACCTTCTATTTCAACAACTCAAAACTCTGATCTACTCCATATGTCCACCTAAAATCCTTCTTATCCCCTCTCATTATTTCAGTCATAGGGCTGAAAATAGAACTGAAATTCCTAATGAACTTTTGGTAGAAACTAGCCAATCCATGAAATGTTCTTACCTCTCCTATGCTTTCTGGTGTAGGCCATTCAATAATTGCTCTTTCCTTCTTGGGATCTATCTTCAATCCATCCACATATATCACAAATCCAAGATATACCAATTCTTCCTTCATGAAACTACACTTCTTAATGATTATCAACAACTGCTCTTCTCTCAACCTCTACAAGACTTGTCCTATATACAACAAATTTTCTTCTCTAGTTTTACTAAAAATCAAGATATCATCCAAATAAACAATCATAAACTTACCGAAGAATCTCTTCAATAGCTTATTCATCAACCTCATGAAAGTACTCAATGCATTTTTTAGTCCAAAAGGCATCACCAACCACTCATACAATCCTTCATTTGTCTTGAATGTTGTCTTCCAATCATCCCCTTCTTTGATTTTGATCTTATGGTATCCACTCTTCAAATCTATCTTTGTAAAATATTTATCTCCACTCAAACAATCCATAATGCCATCCATCTGTTGAAAAGGAAATCTATACTTCACTATGATTTTGTGTATGGTTCTAGAATCTATACACATCCTCCATTCTCCATCCTTCTTAGGTGCTAGCACAACAGGTACTACACAAGGACTTAGACTTTCTCTGATCAAACCCTTCCTCAACAACTCTTGCACTTGTCTATTCAACTCTTTATTCTCTATTGGTGTCATTCGATTTGCTACTTTATTAGGAAAACTAGCTCCAAGAATCAGATCCATATAATGACTAATACTCCTCATAGGTGGCAATCCATCAGGTACATTATCTGAAATGATAGCTTCATATTTTATCAACTCCTTTATCTCATCTAGTTGTTCTTCTGCATGCTTCAAGTCTTCATCCTTATTAGGAACCAAGGCATAGCATATGTTCTCATGGCTCAATCCATCCTGAAATCTCCTTCCATCAACTAAACAAACTGTATTACTCTTACAAACCTCAACTTTAGGAATATCTTCCAATGGCAACAAAGTTTGTTTCATCCCATTAGCAACAATGGTATATGTGTTCTTTCCACCATGAATAGCCCATCTATCATACTGCAAAGGTCTTCCCAACAAAACATGGCATACATCCATAGGCATGATATCACACAAAACTTCATCATGATAATTTCCTATCTTCAATTTCACCAAACATTGTTCACTTACCAATATATTATGCTCATCTTGAATCCATGTTATCTAATAGAGCTTCAGGTGTTTCAATCTTTCAAATTCAATTTAGTCACCATATCTTCTTAAGCCAAGTTCTCAGAGCTTCCACTATCAATTATCACTTTGCAACATTTACTAGCTACCTTGCATCTAGTCTGAAACAAATTCTTTCTCTACAACGGTTCCTACTCCATCTCACTTTGACACAATACTCTTTTGTTCACCAACACTTCTCCATATTTTGGTTTATTACATGATCTAGCATGATCTTCCTTAGCAAAGGTTGTTCTTCTACTATTTTCTATCCTTCTACTTGTCCCTCCCTGATTACATTTGAATGCTCTATGTCCTTCTCCACCACACTTAAAACAAGTTCCTTTGAATACTCTTTTCTCCTATCCTCTATCATCTTTTCTATAACCCTCATTATGGTAACCACCATATCCTCCTCTTCGGTAAGAGTTTCCATTATCTCTATGATACGAACTATCATTCTTACTGACTTCCTTATCTTTATTATGATCCAAAAAAGAGCCTCTTCCTCCTCTAGTAAAATTTCTTCCTCTCTGTCTCTACTCATGTCTTTTATTCAGCTTCTCTTCTACTTTTAGGGCAGATTGATATGCCTCCTCCACACTCAACAACTTGATCAAACTAATCTCATCCTGTATAGATTGTCTCAAACCATTCACATATCTAGCTACTTTCTCGATATCATCCTCCAAATGTCTAGATCTGATATTCAACTTGTAGAATTCCTCAGTATACTCTGTCACACTTGAATCCTTCTGCTTCAAATTCTGCAACTTTCAGAACGAATAGATCTAATAGTCTATAGGCATAAAATTTGTCTTTAACTTATTCACCATCCGATCCCATGATCTTATCTTCTCCTTTCCTCTTTTCCTATCTATCTACAAATGTTCCCACCAAAGGGATGCATGTCCTTTCAACTTTGTACAAGAAAATTTCACCTTCTTGTCTTTAGTGGTACCTTCAAAATCAAAATACTTCTCCATCTATGTTATCCAATCAAGTAATTCATCTTAATCCAACTTAGCACTATAGTCTAGTGGATTGAAATGTGGTTTAGTATTCACTCTAGTTAGGGCTCTTATGAACCTCTCTTCTCCCTGATCCAGACCAAGTTGATATTCTCTCTCCCTTTCTTTGTGTACTTTTTCCTCTTCATCACTCACATCATCAACTAGTCGACCTCTCCTCTAGGTTGTTTCAATTGCATCTAATCTAGCAGAAATTCCTCTCAACATCTCCATTAAAGATGGGTCTGCATTTCCACACACTCCATTTCCTCTACCATTTCTTCTTCCACCATCTTTACACAAGTCATTTGTAGCTACAGGTCATATCCTCAATCCACCACCCCACAAAAAATTTCAATAGGACTTCGCAAACTCTGACGATCTCTCAAGGAAGGAATCTCATTCTAATACTAATCTGCTGCAGCCACGGTAGGAGGTTCCTCAAAGAGAATAGTTTGGACCGTCAAAAAAGAGTCACACAACAGAAGCAACATAGGGTATGGAGGCAAATGCAAATTCAAACATTCTCATTAACATAAATCTTAGTTACAATCGGCCAACAACATTCGAGCTTACAGATTCAGCTCACAGGCCTGATACAACATGCTCAAATACAATATTCATATATACTCCTTAACATGAGTGAATATCTTACATATCAAATCTAATTTTATCTACTTAATCAACTTCTTCTATCCTAATGATCTATTACAAGCTTTATATCATATCAACAAATCTAGAATCTTCCACATCGGCCAAAGATCATTACAATCTCCAATGAAATAAAATGTAACGTGTGGTCAAAAAGGTCGGCCTCAAATTTGAATTTCTTCTTGACGAGTGCATAGGATGAAGTGTGGACTAGTAATTAAGGTCGGGGACACTCCACAGAACAATTCAAATCACATCGTCAAGATCCGCAAGTTACGAGAAAGATCCACAAGTGATCAAACCAGCCGTTAGTTTAGAAAATTATTCTGGTGTTGGTTCAAGAAACTGCCACTTAATCCGGAAGTGATAACTTGTCAGAAAAAGATCCAATCATGCTCAAATCTTGGAATAAGGAAAATGAACATGTCCACGATACAAACATAGATCCGTTGGGTCTATGATAAAATATGATGAATCCACCAATATGAACTGAGCAAGAATGAAGCAAGAACAAAACTGAATGAAAAATATTTTTGGTTGATGCAAGATTTCCAAGAACCAAGGATGCTCTTGCATCAACATGGTTAACCTTCATTCCAGTGTTGGTTATCTTGGGGAACTCTAAACCTTAAACTAAGATGCCAGTGGTGCCTATGGATCATATTCGATTGAAGTCTGAGAGTATCAACATGAAAAGAAGACTTATTCAAATACTCCTAACATGTTAGAGTAATGAAACCAATAGATAATTGATCTGGATCTAGTTTAAAACCACATAACCTATACCATGGTTCAAGCAATACAATAAGTCTAACCAATGTAATCTTATCTTTGGTGTGTAAGAATATCCAAGAATGTGAATGGGAATAGGATTCGTTGCAATGGTTTAGAAGAAAACAAAGCCGAAGAGGAAACAAGAGCTTGCTAAGAACCACTAATGATATCACATAGTTGTTGATATTATTCTTGAATGGCATAAATAAGAGGAAACAATTTAGAAAAGGGGATTAGTGTCGCAATGATCCCCAAACTATGAATATGCCCATGATAAGATAAATATGGTGAATTCGTGTATGGAGAAATTGATCTCTACGAATAAAAGAAATAGAACTTTGTAGGATCTAAAACTAGGCAGTTAGAAATATTCGCCAAAAATAATTCAATTCGCATTCTATCAACATTCTGAGAGAAAGATGGACCAAATTCACTCACTAAAATAGGGTACCTATTCGTGATGCCAATGAATGATCATTTACAATACTTTTGGTATTAAACCAATAGAGAATACAAAGCACTATAATGAAGTTGCATATACCATATCAGCAAATAAAATGGTACTTGACCACCTGTGCAAGCTTCGGTAATTTTCCACAAATCTCCTCTTCTTCATGTTGATTCTTTGTTCAAACCTTCAACAAATTTCTCCCACATGTCGGTTTTCTTCCATTTACTATTCTTCTTCACATCCCGACTTCTACAAAGATTTGGCTCTCCTTCTCTGCATGTTCCTAGTTGCCTCCCCATGGCCCTAGCTACAAATTGCAAAATTATATCTAAAGTATGGCCCCCGTAAAATATATTCTCGAATGGATTAATAGATTCGAACCCTGGATAAATGTGAAGGGCCCATGAAATCACAAATGGGATCCCACATTTGAATCCCCTCTCTAAAACACCAAAAGCATGTTCTAGATTTCATGCCTGAATTTCTTTCTTTAGAAAGTATTTAATTTCAATAACGGTTGTGACTCTTGTAACTGAAAAAAACTAATTTTTATTCTTTTTCCCATTAATTTCTATTTATTCTCCAATTAAACAATTAGTTCCAAAATTGTGCATGCACACCATTACTGACCTTTCTATCTTTTTAATTATTTCATTTACTATTTATCAATCAGTTACCATATCCCATTATAATTTTTTATTTTTTATTATTATATTTCATCTCACTTTTAATTTATTATAAACTTAAATTTTCAATAAATATATTTCTGTTTAATTATCCAAGTGCCCATTTAATTTAATAATTTAATTAACTAAAATCAATATCAATTTATCAAAATGCTTGTTAGTTAATAATTTAAATAATACCTCGATTAATCAAAACAACATTAATAAAACAAATTTAAATAAAACAACCCAAAGCAATAATTATCAAACATCGAGAAAGGTGAATCATGGAGGGGCACTACATATTTCACATGTCTCAAGTAACATACCCCTTCCTCATCCAGAACAAATAGATGGAGCTATCCATCTGAAAGAGAAAGTAGGGACCTTACTACAGTGGCCACTAAAATATTTGAAAAAAATCATAGAGAGTTAGCTGTATGTGTAGAAGAGAAAAAGAAGGGTTAGCAGAAGCAAAGTGTGGAGAGTGAAGTTGTAGACAAAGAATGTACTAAACTTGAATAAGTTCAACCCAAAGAAAAACCATAAAATTTGATTTGTGTGTATGTTATGTGAGTAGAATAGAGAATGTTCTATCTTACTGCACATGTAATGTAAAACCCCTTGATTATATTTTTCTATTTTTGTTTGGGTTTCACTCATTCAAACTGGTACATTATAGAAGAGGGGATATATTGTTGTGTAAGTAGTAGATGCAGAGAACAGGGGTGTAGGAAAAGAAGTAAATACAAAGCAGATAAAGAGGTGTAGAGAAGAGGAAAAGTTGCATAGAGTTCAACATACATGTATGTGCAGTTGCAAATAAGTTGCAACATAGAATTTTCATCACTTGCATAACCAAAAAAAAGGCATTGTAACTCAGTTTTCTTAGTCACAACACTGAGAAACACACTTTGTAACTGTACATTTTTCAAAGAAAAGACACATTTATGTCTTGTATCTGTTGTAAGAACACATTTTCTCAATAAAATTTTAGTATTTTTCCTTCTTAATAGTCATTTCATTATGTGCAAATGAATGATTGATTATGTTTTTTGTGCTTTTATATGTTTAAACCTCAATTATAGCATTGTCTCATTTCTAGCACATATAGGTAGAAATCAGTGAAAAAAAATAGTTAAATAAACTACCAATTGACTAAAGATACTACCAACTGACAAAAATTAGTGAATTAATAAATACATGACTAAATATAATGATTATGCAATTAATAAAAAATGTATCAATATACCTATCAGTTGACATAAATCAGTGAGCAAAAACAATTAAATGAACTACCAAATTGATCAAAATGATGATTAAAATTAATGACTAAATACACTACCAATGGACAGAAATTAGTGAATAAAAATGACTAAATAAGTGACCAGTTAACATCAATCAATGACTAAGTTAACGACAAAATATACCAGTGAATAAAAAAATAACTCAATAAGTGACCAATTTAAAACATTCAACGACTAAATTAATGACTAAATTACACACTGCCAAATCAATCAAATTAACAACTACATCAATGACCAAATCGATCAATCAGACGACTAAATTAATGAGCAAGTTGATCACTCAGAGGACTAAACCAACAACCAAATCAGTTAATCAGGTGAGTAAATTAATGACCAAAATCGATCAACTAAATGACAAAATAGTTTATTCATCAATTCAGCCGCATTATAAATGACTGGCAATAAATCACTACTGGTCGTGCAACCATGTTCAATCATTTATAAGTATTTTTTAGTAGATTTTTTAGGGGTTTATTATTGTTTATGTAATAGTGGGAGGAGGGGAAGAGGACTTCTTCTTCCTGCCTCTCACTGGAATATATCCATCCTCTTCCTTATTCCCTATATCATCAACCACTAAAACTCCCTCTCCACCTACCAGCCCAAACGCATGATCTAAGGGAGGTGAGGGGGAAAAATTTGGCTCCAGAATGGCACATTTAGGGGAGCACAAAGTATCTGAAACATGATCAACATCTAGATCCTCAGAATGACCAGCAACCTCGAACTCAACCTTCTCCTCACCCCCCTCAGGGTGTGGAGTAGAGTGATCCTCAATATTAACAACAACCTCCATGAATTTTCCAGCAACGGATTCATCCTACTTCAAAGGAGCAGAAGACCCCTTAGCCTCCTTAACCTTCTAAACTTTGATTTGAGGAATGACTTTGCATAGAGTCACCTTAGAAAGGTCGTCCTTAGCCCAATGACCTATTTTTTTGCACTTGAAGCACACGAACAAGAAGGATTCAAAAACAATTTGTTGCTTCCAACTTCCCACCTTTGAGTTAAGATGAAAATCATTAGACATGATAGCATCTTGTTCAATCATGACATAAAATCTCACTACAACCAAACATCTTCTAGAGAAAGTGTCCTCATCAATAGAAACAAGACATCCAAAAGAGTTAGCCACTGCCTTGAACACCTCTTCATCACAATATTCCAAAGGTAGGTTCAATAGGTTCACCCACACCAAAGTCAAGTGAAAAAAGGAACTTTGAAAGATCCATCCCAAGCTCCTAGGGATGTAACACTAGGGTAAGACACCCAAAATTCCATGACCCTTTTGGAAAAAATGATCTCAGGTCTTAATCACATGAAAAGGAAAAGTAAAAAAATCCTTTAGCCGTAGCCGCAACCTCAACCTTCCCCTTCAGAGGCCACTTTTTATGAACCAATGTGTGAACCTCTTCAATATTAGGTCTAGGACTCAAAAATTTTCCCACCAATGAAAAATCCATTCTTGTATGTTCTTATCCATAATAGAGTCTAGAATGGAGAAATCGAAGGCACCCTCCATGTTAGAAGAAGAAATAGATTTAGACGCAACTCCTTTACCTTTAAGTTTTGAAGAGAAAAGGTCATCCCATCTCTGTCTAAGCAAAGACAACTGCCCCACCAACCGGTTCTTTTCCACTGACACATGCTCAATCCAGGAATCTTTTGGATTAGTTGCATAAGATTCACTAGTTGGGGCCCGCACATTATCACTAGGAGCCTTTGGAGCACAAACCAACACCTCCACCAATGGACAACCAACACATGTTTCCTTGGAAGCCTCAATCACACACTACCCCTCAGAGTTCATAGCTTTGACCACATCCCCACCACACGACCCGTCCCTCCTAGCAGCATTAATAGGGAACACCAAAGCATCATCACCGCACAATCCATGCTTCCAACAACATCAACAAAAAACACCAAATCCATAGGCTGATCAAGCTGGAAATAGACATGATCACTAGGGATTGAGCTCAAATTCAAATCAATTTGTTGCATTGAAGAAAACTTAGGAGTTTTTCATGACCTCCTATCTTGTGTACCTTCTAGAAGCGAAGTTCCCCTATAAAGGATTGGATTGTGTTGGCACCTTGGGAATGAAGAAGGGGAAAAATAATGTTTATGATTGCTATCCATAGCTCCAATATAGGAATTATAAGAAGGATTACATATGAGTCAACAATGCTTTCATCATGCACATCATTCAAACCTTTTAAGGAGATTATCATAGGAGAATGCTCCACAACACAAAAGCGTTAATTAAAGGTTTCAGGTACTAGTTCATTCAGTTCCCCAAATTTACATACATAAGGGTTGAAGGGTTCTCAGGATTCCCGTACCAACTACTTTGATGCCCCAATGACAGAATAATCTTGTTGGAGCTTACTCGGTAGTTGCAAATTTCCCACACTTTATTGCATAACAAGCATCGAGCTAGGGTCCCATACACCATTGTATTTGGCCAAGGAGTATACTCATGCCCTATTGCCCCATGTGTAAAGTATTCATAAGAGGAGCTTGTTGAATACCACTTGGAACTGCATATAGAATGAGGATTCTTGGATCCTATTGGAAAACTAAAGAAGTAGATTGGAAGGTAGTATGCCCACAGGCCGCACATTGAGGATTTCTGAGCTAATTGAAATAACAACCGTGAGGTTTGAAGGTGCTACTACATGAGAATGACTGTTAAATTTGTAAAATGCATTAATTTGTACCCATTCCCTAATCAAGTTATGGAAGATGATAGTGTTCTTGATGAGAAATATAATGCTCTAGTCAATGTGGCATTTCCAATGATTAACTAGACAGAGCTAGAAGTTAGGGATTTGGACACTATAACCCATCAATGGAACAAAAGATGAAGAAGTGGCTAGATGATCAAATAGCCTACCTACAACAACAAGGCGTAGAACTGACTTATGGAGAGTTGGAGGGTGAAATTGAAAGTGAGAAAGATAGTGGTGCTACTGTGGGTTATGCAGAAGAAGCTCCCAAGTCCCCACTAGTCACCAAATATAGAAAAAGAAAAGACACATCAGAACGGTAGCCCAAACATAAGGTGTAATTAGAAAATTAGTCGAAGGGAAAAGGCCACCAAAGAAACCTAAGAGAAGGGTAACCTTTGTTCCCGATATGCCAATTATCCAAGAAGAAGGGTCTTCGTCCTAGGAGGAGGAAGAAGCTGAGTAACCACATTCTCCACCCTATACCGCCTCTGTGCTCCCATCCACTGCAACCATTGTACCATCCCCTTCCACTCCTTAATCATTTCCCATATCATCTCCGCCCACTATGGCTATCTTTTTCCACCTCACCTCTGCTTCTCTGACTACTCCCATGGTTTTGTTTGAATCTTCTTCCTCTACTACTTCTCTGCTATTGTCTTCCTCACTCCCACCTCCATTACCAATTATCTCCACCCTGCCACCTTCTATGCCTACAAACTCCATGGCACCCATCACTTTTCCCAAGACTTTCGTCTCTTACTTACAAAACATGCCACCTCAATTCTCTGAGGTAATTCTGAATTCCCAAGTTAAAATGCTCATGGCTCAACTTACTATTGCATTTCCCATCCCTCCACCTCCTATTGAGCCACCTAAGATGGAAGCTACAATGCAGATTTGCAAGATGCAGAGGCTCAGAGAGGAACAACCCAGAGAGACAATAGTGGATGTCATTGAAGAGCCTAAGGACTCATAACAAGATGATTATTATGAACATGTTGATGAGGGCCTAAGAGTTGATCTTGGTGAAGTAGCTTCAGATGAAGAAGGGAAGCAAACACCCAAGGATGGAGAAATGAGTAAGTTTGAGAACTATTATGATGTTGAGATTTCAGATGAGGAGCCCGAGGGTGCGAAGCCTGAAGAGAAAGAAGAAAGTCTAGAAGAGCACCACTCTGAAGATGAGAGAATTGATACAGAATTTGATGAGGAGAGAGTTGATGAACTCCCAAGAACTAGCCAAGATAAGGGCCATCAAGATGAAGAAATACCTCCCAAAGGAGAGAAAGATAAAGAGGAGGAGAATATGGAAAAGAAGGATGTTGAGCCAGACAAAGAAATTGAGACTAACCATGAGTAAATCAAAGGGGTGGCACAAAAATAAGATGTTGATGAAAGAAATGAAGAATCGGTTGAACCTGATAAGGGGAAGTCCATAATGAAATAAGAGGAACAAGAAAAAGAAGAGGAAAGCATCGAAGACACTCCTAGGCACAGAGAGGAAGAGTTGTAAAAAGATAAAGGGGAGGGGGATAATGAATTCACCACTACATCACCATACCATCAAATGGAAGTCCCCTCATGGTTAGAGCAACAACTGAAGAGGAAATCTCATGTGCTTGCAAATCCTAAGGCTCTCCTAGAGGCAATACTAGCTTGGACGTAGGTGAAGACCCGAGAGAAGAAGAAACCAAAGATTTGGTCTTACATCACTACATATGCCTCTAGTTCTAGTATATTGCAGCTAGCCACCCCCATCATAGAAAAGGATGTTGACACCCTATAGGGGAAGGATAACCAAGTAACTACCATCAATTTGTGCCCCGCATCTAGAGCCTAGAAAATTGATAACTTTTAGGGGCTAGTTTCTACAATCCTCCAACAGATGAGCAAGCATCAATCAACAAAGGAGGAGTTGAAAGTATAGGTGGTAGAATTAACTTCCTACATATAATAGTGGACCACAATCAGGGAAGAAGCTCCAATGGAATGATCGGCACCCAACTTGCTGTCAAAAGAAGAAGTCAATAAAATGGAGAAGATGAAGAACTGGACCAAGTCCACCTCAGATTGGTTTAAAAGAGTTATTGACATGGGCAATAAGGGCATTCATTGTGTGGCCAAGATGCATAACGACTATCTGGTCCCGCAAAAATAAGTTGAAAAAGAGGTCAAGGTATGTAAATAATTTCTTGAACTCTACAAGATCACTTACCGCAAACTAGAGGGCATTCTCAAGCTCTCTGTAGAGATTTTGGAGAAAAATATGACCTTGTCAAAAGAAGATCACTAGCTGCCCAAAGCATGGCTACTCAATTGTGAATACAAAAAGGAGTTATAGAGAAATCTCTAATTGAATTAGAGGCCAATCATGCACGAATTGTGGATCACCTAAATGAATGTGATGATCTCTTAGAACTAGTGATGAGATATTATAAGATGTTGGTGCAAGAGTTAGATCGAGAGGCTATAAAGGGTGAGTTCCATAAGAGAATGGAATAAGGAGCTGGTGACACTTTGTTGGTAGACGTCATGGATTTTTTTTCTGTGGCCCTTCTCAGAATTAGAACAAATGATCAAGGTAGGAGAAACGTGCATAAGGAATTGTGATCAAATGGTGGAAGGATTTAAGAGGGTCTCCTTCTAGATCCCAAAATCCAAATTTTTGAAGGAAAAGAAGCTCTTGGCTACCATCGACAAATTTGTCCAGTATTCCATATTGAAAAAAGAAGCTGGAAATCCTATAATAGATGATGAATATTTAGAAAGGTAGCTAGAGGACAAAATAGGCTAAACGACGAAATAGGGAAAAGAAAAAATAGCCTATTTTATATTGTAAATTTTGTACTCTTATTAGGTGATGTGAAAACCATAAACTAGAATGAATCTAATCCATTCATTGTAAATTTATCTTGACCATTCATTCTACTTTTTGAAAACTATAAATAAGGGAATCCTCTCATTTTCACAAAGAGAGATGAGTTGTTATGTAAAGGCATTGTGTAGCAATATATAGGAAAAGCATTGAAGTTGATGGTTTCTTGTGTATTTTTCATTATGTGTGCATGATTTAGTCTCCAAATGTTTATTTCAGCTTGTTCATTTACTGTTTAAGTTCATTTCAGCTCGCTAGTTCATGTTAAGCTTTAATGTGGTTGTATGTTGTAGTATTTGATGCACTTCCAGCTCATGCTTTTAGTAGTTTATTGATGATAAATTGTTGTGTAAAGAATCTGAGCTATTTCACTTGTTGCACTTAAGTTCAACTATTTGTTCATGCTTTGTAGGTGAATGTACAGTTCAAAAATCTACAAAGAACCTTAGAAGATTGCACTAGTTTTGTTATACTATAGATGATTCTTGGTTAAGCAAACCTTAATTGGGAAGTTTTTCTACTACAATATTAGCCATTGTTACTATTGTTCATAGTTTTAGACTTAGAATAACTTCTAAACCCTTCAATCTTTTTACTTTTCTTTCAAAATATAAATGAAACATAAGTTTCCAGCACCATCACAATGCCATATCTGATGTTTAAATTAAGTTTCAGCTTGTTGTTCTAAATTTGCAGCCACTATTAATCATTTCTAGAAATTTGAAACTCAATTTGCAGACCCAAAAATTTCAAGCTTTGTGAACCATAAAGGCCCCTTGTGATTACCACCAGATCACACATCAACATTGAGTTGTTTTTGCATAGTCATGCCCTGACATCCGAGAGACCTTTGGATATTTTCTGCAACTTGTTTGTAGGGAATTATCTTTCAAGAGAGATAGAGCATTTATGTTTTGTCTATGTTGAGAAGTGTAAAAACACCCATCAACAATTATGTGATCCATAACTCTATTGGTCATGTGGCATAGTTGTGTTATAACAAATATAGGATGCATTCATGTGTGACCCAAGTTTAATGTGGCTATGTTTTGATAGAAATGGAGTCACTCATACGAGCACAATTCATGTACAAATCACTTTCATCACAATTAGATTTAAATCATCATTGGGTGCATTCAGGTTGACTCAAGTTTAACAAGTTATGATGTAATGATAGCATGATCCAAGAGTGATTACCTCTTGCTGCAATAAAGATCCTATAACTCTGGTTGATATGCAAAGTGGTTGTGTTATATCAATTATGTAGTGCATTCAAGCACAACTCATGTTTAATGGGCTATTCTAGAGAGTGATTAAGATTTTATAAACCTTATGGATGTTACTTAAAAGTGTACAGCTTAAACTATAGACCAAGTTTGTTACATACTTGAATGCAATCTTGGGTTACCACAAACTATAATAATGTGATCTTCTAATAACCATTATGGGAAGTATTAAAGCAAGACCCATGCTACATAGGATACATTTCCTTGATTAGTTTTACATACCTTAATGATCAAACACAAGCTTCCCACACACTCTAGGATACAATCCAAGATCATACCACACCCTGTCAAGACAACTAATTTTTTGACCCAAGATTTAAGGTTGTTTTTTAATACCAACAAAAGCATTGGTAAGAACATGACTAGGGTAAAAACCATAGGCCTCTATAGAAACATAAACCATAACTCTAACAGATTAGTGAGGTTGCAATATGAGAAAGATTGAGACATTGTTTGTTTGTCAGAATTATTTTAACTCGACAGCAAAAAAATTACCCAATACTAGTTTTTTTAAATACCCATATAAAGTAAATGCCCAACATTCTTTTTTTAAAAACCAAGATAGTCAATAACAAATGGTTCATCAAACATAAATTTTTTTAATGCTTGGGAAAAATGATAACAAAATCAAAATTTAGAAAATTGTGTGTAATACCAGGAAAGGTTGAGACCTCATTTGTTTCTTAGAAAAAACATTATCTCAATAGCAAAAAATATCCAATACCATTTTTTTTAAATACCCATTTCAAGTGAAAACCCAACATCGAAATACCCAAATAGCCAATAAAAAAATACCGAGCATCATTTTTTAAGCATACCCAGATATCCAATAACAAAACAACCAGCATCATGAAATTCAAATAGCCAAATAGTACTTCATGAAAATACCCAACATCAAATTTTTCAAATACCCAATAGGCATAATGTATACATCCAGCTTTTAAAAAAAATTAAGAATGGTTTGCTTACCTCTGAGATGATCCACAACAAAAAGCTCAAAATCCTCAAGACATACTTCTAGGTGGGGAGTTATCTGATAGGAGGATAGATTTGGCCACATTCTAGACCCATACTTTGAAGCACTACTAGAAGGAGATTCCTCCACTAGGAAATCCCTTAGATTACTTCTCAATATCCCCATCTTCAAAACCCTTCAACTTCTATTTGTTTTCCTAGACTATTTCTTCTAACTAAGTAGTAGTTAAAACCATGGGAAAATGGTGGCCTTATTTATATCATTTGATTTTTGTTATGCATTTCTAAAATATATATAAATTTACATGCATAAGTGTTGGCTAAAGCCTAAATTGATGGCTAGGAAGATTTTCTCTCAAAAACCAAAGTTTGATGCAAAAAATTTGTCATTTATTTAGTCATTTATAGCTATGATTTTATTCGGTGATCAAATTAGTCATTTATAGTTGTGTTGCAAAAAATGAGTAGAATTTAGTCATTTTTATTTCTTGTGACTAAAAGTTTTACCCATGTAGTCATTTATTTTCCAAATTCTACTAGTTTATCAGTTCAAGTCCCCACTGTGAGAAAGGCCATGGTGTAGTTATAGGTCATAGCTCCTATGTCGATGCATGAACAAGATCACTGTGTTGTTGACATTGGTGACACTTCCTTGAGTAATTAATGGATTCTTGCTCCATTGAGGGTCAATAATACCCTTTCTCAACAACTTCTTTACTAGATTAGGTCCACTAGAGTGAGACCCACAAACAACTTCATGCACTTCTTGTAAGGTTGTTTGTGCTTCATCCACATTGAGACATTAGAGTAATGTACAATCTAGACTCTAACGGTAAAGGGTATCTCCTAGGATGGTGAATCAGGAAGTTTTGCGAAAAAAATATTTTCTTTTGATTTGTTGTTAAGTGAGGGGGTATGATCCCATGCTGGATATAGGAAAAAATGTCTTGGTACCAAGGTGAGTCAAGACCAACAACATAAAAAATTTATGATTTCGGGATATCAATTGTTGGTATAAGTAGTTGCTCCATGAGGAATTTGTATTCAGGAATGTTTTGGGGTATGTCAAGGAGTGAAACTATTGTTTTGGTAGCATTAGTTACTCTATTGTTGATTCTAGGAACCTGTTCAAAGATGATGACCAAAAATTATTGCTTGAAGCTATCCACCATCCTTTTGTATGGTATTAGCTTGTTGTCCTTCATCTAATATTCATCATTTACCCACCTTATGACTAGCTAGGAGTCACCATAGACTTGTAGTTCCTTTATTTTCCATTCTACAAAGATCTTCAGTCCAATGATTAGTGCTTCATATTCAGATATGTTGTTAGTACATGGAAAGGAAATCATGTAAGCTTTTTCTATACTATCTCCCTAAGGTGTAAGAAATAAGATACCATCCCTTGAGCCATGTTCGGTGTGGGATCCGTCAAAGTACAAGGCCCAAGGACTTGACTGATCGGTTAGAAGTATGGGTATGTGCATGATCATCATGGAAAAAATAGGCCCTTAAGTGGGAAAAAATTCAGAAAAATCAAAGTTAGGCAACTTGACGCAAAAATTTGAATAAGTTATCTATATATGTAAGAATATAATATGTAGAAAATTTAATGTAGTTTCTAAACTACTAGGTTTATTTAAAAAAGAAAAATCTATTTGGTGAAAATTTGAAATTTCAATGTAGTAGTACTTAAATTTAGGGAAAAATAAGAAGTAGGTGTCCAGACCACCCTAACCACAATAAAATGATAATATTTTTATAAGATTTTAGATATAAGTAGAGGACTCATGTCCCAATGTGATGCATATTTTTTTGTAATTTTTTTTCAAGTAAATAATTAATTGTAATTTTTTTATTACAAATTTTAAAAATATAAAAAACTCATATGTCTGGCCACCTTAACTTGGTCAAAACTTCATGAAATTCAATTTTTTTTTTTTTAATCCTATAGTATGTGAAGCATAGAATGTGATGCATGTTTCAAATTCAAAAAATGTGATACCGTTTGAAATCTATAGATGTTTGTCAATCATCCTATCAATCAAGACTTTATTCATAATTCAAATAGAAAATGAATAATAATTATTTATTAAATTCAAAGTAAAGCATAACTTATATTGGTGGAAATTTGAGAATCTCCTTTAAAAACCCTCTTCATTTCATCAATTTTGGGTAAAAAAAATTCGTCGGCCACATTACCCATCATATTGCTGCTTTTTGGCCCATCATGATCCTACACATACCCATATGCTTTCATCTTGAAATTATGATATTAGAGGTTGATGATCTTCCATAGGTGCATCTACTAACTGATATGATACTATGTGTCCCTTTATGGCTTTTCTGTCAATGTATTCTATGTCAAATTCACTAAATATCATGACCCACTTAGCGATTCTTCCTATAAGATCTACCTTTTCCAAGAGATATTTTAAAGGATCCATTTTTTATAGCAGCTTGATTTGTCTATTTAACATGTAGTGTCTAATATTTTGTGCTACAAAGACAATAGATAGACATGCTCTTTCTATGGGTGTATAGTTTAATTCAGAGCCCACTAGGGTTCTTCTGATATAGTATGGTGCTCTTTCCTTGTTTTGGTCATCCAGTTGTGCTAATAGAGCTCCTAAAGCTGTCATTGTTGTAGATACATACAGATTCATTACCTTATCCTAAATTGGAGGCATCAACACTAGGGGAGTGAGCAAATAATCCTTTACCTATTTAAAAACCTAGTTACACCTTCCATCCCATTTGAATGGTATGTCCTTATGTAGAAAATGTGTGAATGGATGACATTTTTTTTCTAAATGTGTGATGAACCTTCTGATGGAATGAAGCTTACCTTGTAGACTTCATAACTATTTCAATATTTTTGGAGGAGGCATTTATAATATAGCCTTGACTTTGGTAGGATCTACCTTGATGCCTCTTCTAGAAACAATGTAGCCCAACAGTTTCCCAAATGCCATGACAAATATACACTTATTTGGATTGATACGTAGGTTGTATTCCTCTAGTCTATCAAATATCTTGGCTAGGTTATCAAGATGACCTTTTCTTTTGATTGATTTTGCTAATGGGTTTTCCACATATTCCTCCATGGTGATGTACAACATATCATAGAATACCATGGTCATTGCTCTTTGGTATGTTGCTCTTGCATTCTTCAAACCAAATGGCATGACCTTCCAGAAAAAAGTTCCCCTTGCACAAGTGAAATCTCTTTTGTGTTGATCTTCGGGGGCTATCTTTATTTGATTTTACTTGAAGAAACTATCGATCAATGAAAGTGTTTCATGACCCGCAATTAGGTCCACAATCATGTCGATGTTGGGTAGGGGCAATTCATCCTTAGGGCATTCCTTGTTGAGATCCCTAAAGTCTGTGTAGATCTATATGCCCCCAATGGGTTTTGACACGGGTACAAGGTTGGATATCCACTCTAGATAGTCAATGGTTCTAATGACTCCCACTTCTATTAGTTTTTGAAGCTCTACTTTGACCAAGAGTGTTATTTGTGGGT
This sequence comes from Sequoia sempervirens, assembly GCA_007258455.2. Classification (NCBI taxonomy): domain Eukaryota; kingdom Viridiplantae; phylum Streptophyta; class Pinopsida; order Cupressales; family Cupressaceae; genus Sequoia; species Sequoia sempervirens. Next base: position 938,191,508 of record VDFB02271358.1, read on the forward strand.
TCATCTTGTGTAGCTTTTGTTTGACAAGTTTAGCTCCAAGCAACATTGCTAGGTGATGTATTACTAAAGTTGGACCCAACCTCACCATATCTACATATGTCCAAGAAAATTTGATTTTTTGTTCATTAATGAATGTTGAGAATTTTACCTTTTCTTTAGGATCTAAGGAAGTTGGATGCTATGTTATATTTGGTGTTTTTGTTGTGTCAACGTTGATAGGTTCAGAACCTTCAACTAGTATTTTTTATTTTTCTTGATATTTTGTAATGGGGAGATTGAATCCTCCATCTTCGAGTGTCTCAGAGAGGTTTTCACCCTCAAATGCATCCTTTTTTTTCTCTTTTCTAGATTTGATAATGCCACATTGTGGTTTTCCCTAGCAAATATCTTTTTTATTTTTAAAATTTTTTAGTTTATTTTTATGACTAGAGGATGCAATATCCCCTCCAAAGTATGCTCCTTGTTCAAGCTTCATTACAAACCCAGCCTTACGATCTCCTCGTGGTATATTATTTTGAAGTCCCATGAACTCTACATTAGCTTCATCATTCTAGAATGAGTCTAAAATATGTGTGTGATGTTGTTGATCCCATTCTATTAACTATGGGTAAAGCAAGGGTATATTATCATTGGTATCAACAAAGCTTATGGAGGTTGTAGATAGGGTAGGGATAGTGGATTTATCAAGGTTCCATAAGGTATCTAGGTTATAATATCACTAGAGGAAAAATAATCCCATTCCCATTCGTTGGAATCCATTTTAGTGTGGTAATCTTCAGATGTAAGTTTAGTAGTGATTGTATTTATGTTAAGGTTTCCAAATAGGTTTTGTATATAAAAGTCATCATCTATAAGGTCATAATCATCCAATGTCTCAACAATGGTAGAAGGAGCTCTTTCCTCATAAGAGGTGCTTTCAGTGCTTGGGGTAACCATGTCTAATGAATGATAAGCTACTCCAAGATTCTTCTTGCACTTTTTTTATGATAACTAGTTCTCTTATACCTTGTTCATGTAGACCAAGGCCACCTTTTCTAGTGAACCCCATGCTTTCATCTATCTGGTATCCTTTATTGTTTTGATCAATAGGAAGGGGAGGTAGTTGTTTCTCTCATCCTTCTTTGTAAATCCATGAAGATAGGTGTTTTTCGAACACTTCTTTATCTTGCATGTCTCCCCACTTGGTGAAAATGGTGGGTTTGACTTCCACTGAAATAGCTTGAACATGCTTGATATCTCTCAATCCTCCATAAGCCTTTGGTGTTGTGGGAAGCATTCTAATGTAAAATGATTGTTTGAAATTATATTCTCCATAGCCCTTGTCAAGCACTTGGATCTTGAGATTAGATTTTGATGGCTTAGTTGATGGAGATGTAGTGGAGGATGAAGCTAGTGATGATGAGTCAAAAAATGAAAAAGAGAGGAAAGGTATGTCATTGCTAGGTGTTTGAAGTGTCTTTTTGTACTTCTCCTCCAAGTTTGTGTATTAATGAAAAGGTTTATGGTCGGGATATATTGTAACTTCCTTACCATTGTGAGGAAATTTTAAGCACTTATGGAATGTTGAAGGGACTGCTTTTAAGGCATGGATCCATGGTCATCCCAAGAGAAGGTTGTAGGGTAGCTCAAGATCTAGTACTTGACATGTTGTCTCTACTATCACTAGTCCTATTTGAATGGGAAGTCTAATTGTTCCTTTTGAGTTTCTCTCAATATCATCATAAGCCCTTATGGTGATAATTTTTCTTTTGTCTATTATATCATTAGAATATCCTAGTTGTTTTACTAATTTTAGGGTACAAATATTTAAGCTTGCACCATTATCTATCAATACTCTCTTGACCTTTTGTTTATGGACACAAAATTCTAGATAGAGAGCTTGATTATGGAAAGATATTTGTGGAAGGTATTTCTTAGAAAAGACCAAGTGATGGATGAAGGTGATGTTACCAACCATGGCTTGAAACTGATCAACATTAAGGTCATTAGGGACTGATGTTTCAACAAGAGCTTTCTCCAAGATTTCTTTACGTACAGGTGAAAATTTAAAAATTTCAAGGATGGAGATTAATGTTGGACTTTTCTTTAATTGTTCCACAATATTATAGTCATTTGATGGCCTAATTGTGGATTTTTCTTGGGGTGGGGATCCCTGGATTGTGACTCTCCCTCTTTGTGTAGTTACAAATTACACTCAACATCTTTTCCTAGTATGGTTATAACATTGATGGTATGATCAACTTGAGAGATGGTTCCTACGACTTCTTCATAGGTGAAGTTGGCTTTATGGCAATCTTTCCCTTTACCTTTGTCATTTTCCCTAGAATGGTAAGGGATTGGATCCTTGTAGATTTTTAAGTCTTTATTTCTAGGATGATGTTCTATGTTGACTTATCCTTTTCTATTAAGTCTTGCACGATGTTTTTGAACCTCATGCAATTGTTGGTGGTATGACCCTTGATCTTGTGAAATTTTCATTGGTCGTTCTCATTATACCAAGGGGGTTTGAAGTTTTTCTCATCATAGCTTTTTTTTTCATTAATATTGATAAGGTTTGTTTGGACCGTTTTATGCATAATTACCTCAAGGAGTTCTCCCAATGGAGTGAATTTTCTTCTAGGCTGTTCATATTGCCTTGGAGGCCTCCTTTGATTATCCTATCCTTGATTTGGTTGTTGGTTACTTGGTTGGTTGTTTTGAGGATAACTGAGTTGGTTGTTTGGCACATTTTTGGAGCATATATTTTTTGTGTTGTTTGAACATTATTTTGTGGGCCATTGGGAGGTTGTATGTTTTGTACAACCTTGGCATCGACCACTCCTTCATTGGTTATGTTTTTGTTCTTTGCCCATATTTTTGGTTTTTCATTTGAACTAGAAGATTGGTCCTTAGAGTTGTAGAGTTTAATTACCCCCTTGCTATGAGAACTATTTCTATGAGAAAACCCTTTTCAATAGTTTTCTCAAAGTTACTAGGGAACATCACAGTGAGTTGGTACTTTAATGTGCACGTGTATGTTAGAGAAAAACATTTCTATGAATTGTTTCTCAGGAATGTGACATTTACATTTACTAGCTTTGTGTCTCCATCTCTGTAGATACAAAGAAAATGATTCCCCTATTGAAATAATTAAGAAGGAACCATTTAATATGTTGTCATTGATGCCAACATTGATTGGTGATAATTTTCTCTAATCCAGTGAACATAATGGAGATATCTTAATCCAAAAATTTGGTCTAGAGTTGATCGTGTAATAAGATCATCTTATGAGGTTATAATATGTTATTCCTGACTACTGAGTGCTTCTATGTTCAATATTTCAATGAATTTTGGTGAACAAGGTAAAAGTTAGTAGTGGTAGTAGCTTTTCATTTAGTTTTGGCTTTATACAATGCAAATGAGTATGTGTAATCTGGTATGTGTTCCTCAAGTGATTGGAATTAGATTTTTCAATTTTGGAAGATTACTTACAAGTGTCAATACACTGTATATTCCAAATGGAAAGTGATTATATGATCATATGGATCGTTGGTGTTTGATCAATTGGATTATTTTGTGATTAGGACTATTTCTTGGCCAACCTAAAGCTTGACATATGTTTTGGAGATTAAATGAGTATTATGGATGTTAAGAGGATCTATTTTAGGTCCATTCCAACATAAATTAAGTGTTGCACATTTGGTTTGAGTTTGAAGATGTTTTGATTCAAGTGTGGATCCAACAAGACAATTTTAATTTAATTTTGTGCTACATTTAATTAGGCTAACCTAATTGATGTATGTAGATGTAATTGGGTATATATGTAAGAAATTTTTGAGTTGTAGGATGACTTGAGATGATATGTGTTATGATGAAAACATGTGAATTTGTATGTGTGTGATTTGACTATTAGTATAAGTGTTGTGAATGTCGATCAATTGTAAAGCAGAGTAGTATTTTGTATTCAGAGCTTCAAAGGAACTGAATTCATCTCAAGGAAGTTGCATTTTGTATTAGTTCACATCTTGGATATGTAGTCGTTTCTTATTTATATCTATTTCTAGCTATGAGCCTTATTGTACAGTGTGTACTAGTAGTGGGCCTCTATAATATCTTATAACTGATTATAATATATTGTGAGCTAATACTCATCATGCTTTTTCCTTTTTTGGGTTTTCCATGTAAAAATTCTAGTGTTTATGTGTCATGTGATCTTGTTGTTGCTTCATGTTTTCATTCATTGCTGTAGTTATATTTGTATTGATAATTGGATGGTTTATGATTAATTGGTTTAATAGAATACTGATTCACCCCACCTCATTATTTTGGGTGTTCAACAATTGTTTTTAGAGCCTAGTTCCTTCTGAGAAGCCTAATAGCATGAATAAGATCTTGGATATTGAACATATGGATGATAAAGAGTTTTTAGATCTTACTGATGAAGATAACTACATGATTAATAAAGAAGAAATTAAATTTTCTCTTGAATATCTTGACAGAGTTGAAGGTGAAAACAAAAATCTAAAGGAAAACCTAGAGGAAGCAAACGAATGCATCAAAAAGTTGCGAGAAAAAATCAAGAAATTCAAAGAAAGACATAGAGAAGTCAATGAACAATTGAAGAAAGAAAAAGGAAACATCACCAGATTGAAAGTGCAAGTGGAAGAAAAGAAAGTAATTGAGGATTATTTGAATGCAATGGTACAAAGCAAGACTAATGAATGCACAAGCCATGAACAAGAAGTAGTAAATTTGAGATAAGGTCTGGAAAAAGCAAGAGCTCATGAGGAAAAATTTAAAACAAGTACTGCAATGCTTGATGAACTAATTGAAGGGAAAAAACCATCTAAATTTAAAGGTGGTTTAGGACTTGAGGAAGGAGAAATCTCAAAATAAAATCAGATGCCTAACAAAGATGGAAATCAAAAGAAGACTCAATGAACTGGCAAACAAATTACAAAACAAGGACACAATGTTGTAATACCCCTATCAGACAACCAAATGTTCAAAGGTGCCCATATTTTAATGTTATTTGATTTCCATGCAATAAATTTGGAAATAGGGAAATAGAATGTAGAATTAGAATGAATCAAAATGTTGGATCCTTCTCTAGACATTGTTTTCCATGTAAGAAATTTGGACATAGAGTTGTTGAATGCAGAAGTCCAATGATAAATAGATATGATGATCGTAGAATGGATCAATATTTCAATGGTTAATGTTATACATGCAATGTATTTGGACATAAGGCTAACTAGCGTAGATCAAGATTGAATGGGGGTTGGTTCAGTCAAAAAAATGTTGTATGCTACAGTTGTAGCAAACCTAGACACATTTTAAGATTCTACAAAAGTAAGAATGGAAGGAATACTAATCTGAAACAAAGAAATGAACTTGTGAAGAAAATTGATCCTACTGAAGTAAAGAAGGAAATGGAGAAAATTTGGAGAAAGAAAGAGGAACTTGAGAATAAAGATGAATCAAATGCATATGTACCTCCCTCTGGTGTAGATAATTCCCTTGAAAATTAAACCTAGGAATGGGCTTAGGGGGAGAAATAACAGAAAAATCTAACAACCCCTTGGAAATATGAGATGTCAAGGAGTGACATGAAGATATATGGTGTAAAAAAAAATGCTTAAGTTTTTGGAAAAGAAACCAAAAAAATATATGCAAATCTGAAGAAATGTGGAGCATTTTAGGGTTTATAGTGTGAAGGGTTTATTTAGTTTTTTAGAACATGAAGCATTCAATGCAGAATTAGGGAAAACAGGTAAGATATAAATTGAATTCCTTAGTTGATTTTAATCACTTTTATGCATTTGAAGAGAGAAAAATAAATTGAAGGAGATTATAAGGTGAATTTGATGTAGAACATTCAAACCCTAGATCCTGTTGTGCACATAAATGGTATTTACGACTATCTATGCTTTGTGGGTTTGAAATAAAAGTGATTTCATAAGAATTTGTGTTTGATTTAAAGTTATAATGGATACCCCAACCATTTTCAACATCACTATGATACCTAGACCAAAGTTCAAAAGGTATTCAATGAAAGCCTTTGATAATGACCCCAACGATTCTTTGTCAAAGATTCCACATAGGGTTTTACCAATTGAAGACTCTAGGGATTACATACATGGAAAATTGGAAGAGTATAATCACCAAAGGATTAAAGATCTATGGTATAGTGAGCTGAATAGAGATGATTTCTGAGTAAAACCAAAATACATTAACCTAGTGCAAAAGAAGCTTGATATCTGGAATTGGTTTCCCAACTATAGTAATGATGTGGATGCTAAATATTTAAGGAAAGCATTGAGTAGAATGCATGATAAATTCATGTGGAACAACATGCATGAAATGATTTCTAAGGAAGTGATTAAGGATATGACTAACTTATGTGATACCAGACATGTATCGACTCTAAAATCTTTAAAGAATAAAGTTCTTATAGAGTTAACAAGGGATACATTTGAAAAGAGAGCCTTGGCAACAAAACCTATCACAAATCCTATTGTAAATATGCTCCAATAATGATAGGTCACAAGATTTACTTTTCAAATAGGGAGAATTCAGTTTCTACAACTGCTATTTATGTTGCACACAAAATGGTTGTGAATGGAAAATAGTATGATCTATGTGAGTTGCTCTGGTAGAAACTTCTTGAAAACCTGAAGCAAACTAGAGAGAAGAAGTATGCATTCAAATTCGAAACCCTGGTTATGTGTTTATTGTTTTACTTTTTGAGGGAGCTTCCCCATAGAAAAGACATTATATGGGATAAAATAAGATGAGTGGAACATCAAATCTTTGATTATATACTCAACTTAAGTGAATACAAAGCTCAAGATGATGCATTGACTACATTCTTTGTAGTATTTCAGAAGAACATGCATGCAAGAGATAGAGTTCCTTGAAACCTAATAGAGAAATATGCAAAGGAAATTACTTTCCTTGTTTCAACTAATGAATGGATAATAGAGGTTGTTGAACTAAGAACAATATAGATTGAGGCTCTCAGATATTAAGTTTCTAGGAAAGAAGTTGAGGGATATGTTGAATTATTATTAAAGAGTCCTAAGGAACCCTCTCTTCCAAGACAAGGAACACGTGAGGAAAAATCATCAAAAGTTCACATGGAACTATCAACACCTGCAAGAAATAAAAGGGTAACAAATAAAGTAAATGAATAATTTTTAAAACATGGTCTTACAAAAGAATTACAAAGGTTAAGCGAAATAGTTGTGGAAAAAGGCAGTGCAACTGGTGAGTCCTCTGAACCAAGAAGATCAACAAGAACAACTTCCACCCCTGCCTTTACATTACCCAAGTCCTCCAGAGTTTCTACTACTAGTGATAAAGTGAAGAAGGTGGATCCTAGTGCTCTGGTAGTTGAATAAGTCTCTACTCCCTCCAAACCAAGCATAAGAATGAGAAAGAGGAAGAATGTACCTCCAGTAGAAGCCCAGGCTACTACCTCTGGAAAAAGGGAAAAAAAAAAGAAAAGGGAAAAGAGTCTGAGTACTGATATGGAAGAAGAAATTGAGCTTGGACTTGAGCATGAAGAATAGCTCCACAAGGAAAAGTAGTGCTACCACAAGAAGTGAAGGTGCCTCACAAGAGGCAAGCATCAAAACGAAGAAGCCAAAGGTTGACATTGTGGACACTTCTGAAGAATAGATTGAAAGAGAAAAGGAGTCTTCCACTATACAAATCCATAAGAATCCAATGAAGAAGAAGGAGAAGAAATTAAAGGAAGGCTCTTCGAAGCCTGAAAAAGAAAAATAAGACAAAAAATCCTTCAATAAGAGCTCGTACTCTAATAAAATTAGATGTTTTGGTTAGTAACATGTTAGAGCATGATGATTTGTTAGAAGGTACTATGAAGTTGTATGATGAAGTGGATGAAGAAGATAAGAAAAAAATCATAGAATCCATCATTCATACATTATCATTTTAGATGTAGATATGAATAACATTAGGAAGAAGGTTCCTAGTGTTGTGTGGGAGGCCTTGGTGGAAACAAGGCATCAAGAAATTGAAGTTGATGACAAGATGAAATCTGATTCTTTAGAGTAAATTGGATCGTCTCTATCCAAGAATGATAAGGCTACATTGATTGAGGTGTATACAAAAGAATTCCGAGTAAAACAAAGAGTCACCATACTTAAGGGAAGAGAAAAGGACTAAGTAGACAAGTTGAAAAAGGATACAATGAATATTGTTAGAGATATTGTAAAAAAAATTGGGATGATTGTTGCTTCATCATCTAGTATTGCTCAAGGAAAGGAGAATGATAAATAAAAGGTCACTGATGTGGAGAAAAATATTCCTATAGTTATAAATTTACCTATTTTTGAACAAGTTTTGGAAGAAGTAAATGTTCTTACTATAGAAGAAACTTCATCATTTAATGATACGAAGAATGTGGTGTCTTCACCACCACCACTAGATGAAAAAATGCTTCCTTGGAGACATTTTCTCCTTTGGAAGACATTGAAGAAGCCATTGGTGCCAATAATGAAAACCAAAATGCAGGACAAGAACAAGAACAAGATAAGAATGATGTTGATAATGGTGCTAAAGACCACCCTAACAAATAGAATGAAGATATAGAAAATGAAGATAATCAAGACAAGGATGGAGAAGAAAAAGGAGAAAAATAAAGGGATAATAATAAGAAAGATGATGAGGAGAAAAAGGAGAATGAAGATAAAGAAAATCAAAAGGAAAATCCCTCCAGTGAAGAAGGGAAAGAAGAGAATAAAGAAGAGACTGAGGTTGAAAAGAATGAAGAAGAATCTCAAAAGAACTTGGAGCTAACAAAGTCATTTAGAGAGCCTTTCGGTAAATAACTTAAGTGTCTTTTGACAAAGCAAATGAGGTTCCAACCGAAAATTCCTCCCTAGTTGATATAGCTCCCAATGTACCAAGGCAGTGTAGATCTGGACAAGATATCACCAATTTAGAAGTTCGAGCTCGGAGATGTCTTTCACGCCTTCGGTAGAAAAGATATTATAGAGATACATCAAAAGGGGACAAAATTTCTCAATGATGCTATCAAGTCTTTATGGGATGCTACACCTGGTGCCACAATTGATAATTCTTTAACTCCTATAGAAAATCTAAAGTTTCTACTTGATTCTCTTAAGGAGTATACCTTCGGTCTGAAGAAGCGAACTGAAAAAGATGTTGAATCAAAGTTTGCTAAGAAAATAATTCTAGAGCTACAAGATAGATGTGCGTCTAGACATAGCAAAGTGGAAGAATATCTTAAATAAGTGCAAGAATGTGAGGATGAGGCAAAGACTTTGTTTTTGTATTGCATGAGGTGTCTAGATGTCACTAAAGGAATTAAGGACTTAATGGACTCTATTGATTCACATATAACTAATTCCTTCGAATCCTTCATCCCAGTGCAAGATAGAGATTATACCTCATGGATTGCCATTATAGATCTGCAAAACAAGTTTTTCACCTTACAACAACAGAAAAAAGATATAATAAGGAGATTTGGAAAGCTTGGGGACTTGGTGAATACCAATTAGATACTAGTGTCAAGTGCTCTTTTTGAAGCTTAGAAACTTACAAAGATAAATCCTAACCCAAGTACTCTAGAAGAGGGAGATGATAGCATAGTTGAACTGGAATCAATGTATAAAACGCTTGTTACAACAAAAAAGAATTGGAATGACAGGAAGTCTACCTGGCAGGAAATTATTATGTAGCTTGAAGGTTCCTCCTCCTTCGGTTGAATATATTTCACCTATACACTCTTTCATTATTTCAGTTGCTTTTCACTTTTTTCATTGCGCATATGGTCAGATCAAATTTTTGGGGATAACTCCCTCAGGGGGAGTCAGTACATTTCAGTTGTTTTCATGTACATATGCATCAAGTTTTAGGTTTACATGTGTATTACTGGCACACCCTTTGTCCTTGATGTCAAAGGGGGAGAAGTTTTGGTGCTAGATAAGTTGGGAAATATGAGAATTTTGATGATTGGAGAAGTCAGATAAAAGGGGAGATGATGTATGTTTAAAGGTTTGGAAGATAGTTGGAGATGGTGTATGTTTGAAGTTTTGGAGATTCATTTTTGTCACATGTTTCCATCAATGAAAAAAGGGGAGATTATTGAAAGAATGAAGAATGAACCCTTTAATGTGTTGTCATTGATGCCAACATTTATTGGTGACATTTTTCTCTAATCCAATGAACATAATGGAGATATCATAATTTGGTAATTTGGTCCAGAATTGATCATGTAATAAGATCGGCTTATAAGGTTATAACATGTTATTCTTGACTACTAAGTGCATCTATGTTCAATATTTCAGTGATTTTGGGTGAACAAGATGAAAGTTACAAGTGATAATAGTTCGTCATTCAGTTTTGGCTTTATACAGTGTAAATGAGTATGTGTAATCTGGTTCATGTTCCTCTGGTGATTGAAATTATACTTTTCAATTTTGGGAGATTTCTTATAAGTGTTAGTACACTATATATTCCAAATGGTGAGTGATTATATGACTAGATGGATTGTTGGTGTTTGATTAGTTGGCTTATTTTTTCATTAGGTCTATTTCATGGCGGTCCTAATGCTTGACATATGTTGTGGAGATTAAATGAGTACTCTAGATATTAATAGGATCTATTTTAGATCCATGTTAACCTAAATTAAGTTTTTCACATTTGGTTTGAGCGCAAAGATGTTTTGATTCAAGTGTGGAGCCGACAAGACAATTTTGATTTAATTTTGGGCTACATTTAATTAGGCCAACCTAATTGATGAATGCGGATGTAATTGGGTATATATGTAAGAATTTTTTTAGTTGTAGGATGACATGAGATGATATGATATGTGATATGATGTGAACATGTGAATTTGTATGTGTGTGATTTGAATATTAGAAGAATTATTGTGAATGTTAAGCGATTGTAAATAAGAGTAGTATTTTTTATTCAGAGCTTCAAAGGAACTAAATTCAACACAAGGAAGGTGCATTTCATATCATTTCATATCTTGGTTGTGTATCCATTTCTATTTTGTATCTATCTCTGGCTATGAGCCTTATTGGATAGTGTGTCCTGGCAGTGAACCTTTATAATATCTTATAACCGGTTATAATATATTGTGAGCTAATCCTCACTGTGGTTTTCCCTTTTTTGGGTTTTCCATGTAAAAAATCTGGTGTTCATGTGTCATGTGATCTTTTGGTTGCTTTATGTTTTCATTCATCACTATAGTTAGATTTGTATTAATAATTAGATGGTTTATGATTAATTGGTTTAATAAAATACTGATTCACCCCCCTCTCTGTATTCTGGGTGTTCAACATCCCTTTTGCTTTGTTTAATTTTGTAGAGATCGGGGATCATTATATCCTACTCAATGTTGTATGAGAAATGATTGAAAAATTTGTCTGACAACTCATTTAATGTTTTGATACTAGGTGATAGATGAGAGAACCACTCAATAGCGGCCCCGTCGAGACTTCATGGGAAAATCCTCATTAAATAGGTATCATTGCATTGTAGATCCAGGCAAGCTACTGAGAATTCTCGCATGTGCTCTATTGGATGGGATCCCCTCTTCCCCTATATTTTTCAAATTTTGGTATTTCAAATCTCTTGGGAAAAGGTACCATAGATAAGTTTTTATCAAAGGGATATGGACATATATCTTGTAGAGCATAGCTCTTCTTTAGTTTTCTAATTTGGATGTTCGATATTCTTTGGTTGAGGGTTTGTATTTGCATGCTTATGTCATTAGTTGGTGTGCTTGATTGAGGATGTTGTGTGTTGTAGCCTTGTTTTCCTATGGTATTTTTTTTTATCATAAATGGGATATTGTGTAGGTATGTTGTTGCAAGTATGAAGGTGTTTTCATTGATCTCAACAAGAATTCTACTGACTGGTGTTGTCATTGATGTCAACTATGGGATGAAGATACCGAGGATATTGAGAAAATTGTGAAAATAAGGAAAAAGGTTGCGCATGTATAGTTGATATCTTGAGGAAGTGTTGTGAGTACATGAGGCTATATTTTTTTTCTAGAGTCTAAAGATGAGTTGGAATGAAGTAATGAGCTGAAATGATGTCTCTAGTACTTGGTTTCCAAGTGCTTTTGAGAAAATTTTATAAACAGAGTAAACTGTGTTGTGCAAGTGTTCATGTACTGTGATCTGGTATTGTGCTCTACATTTATTCTATGTTGATGTTATGCCTATGCATATTTTACAAGTTATTCAAGGTTGCCAGAGGTTGCTATATTCAAAATTTGGGTTTCTGAATTGATGTACAATGTGAGATATTTTCACCAGTGTATGAACCAGTCTTCCAGTGATGTTTTATGTGGCCTAGGAGAAATTTATTTGATCTGTGTTTCTCTATTGTTTGGCTTCAGGTTTTGTGTGCTTGGGAAGTTTCTTATAATGCTTGTATCTTTTTGTATTCAATTTTTTGCTTGATTTGGTGTAGTACAGAGTGAGTTTCATTTATGAATATGTTGCAAATAAGGATTACCGGTTTTTCTAAGTTGAAGTGTTTGATGAATCTTAATTATTTTGTGCATTATTTTGGATCATGTTCAAGTGAATTATGTTGTCCATAAGTTTTAGATTGATTTGAGGAAGCATGTACTTAAATTTTATGGTTTTTTACATGGGTATTGGTTGAGCTTGTGTTTAACACTACATGTGAGCTTATGAAAGTGTTTTGAGATGTGCTGGGATCTATTTGGGTCCTAATTAAGGTTTTATGTAGGTCACCTCCATTTCTATTCACCATGGGAATGTTTAGGTGCCGACCTATTTTGAATTTGTATGTATAACAACTAGTTGTTGACATTAGAGAAGGTTTTTGAGGTTGAGGTTAATATAAATATGTATGGTGTTGTTGTGAGTAGATAAAGGAATGAAGTAAGAAGTAAGATAGATGTGAGATTGATGTGAGTGATGTGTGTGATGCGAATTTGAGAAGAGCAGTGTGAATTTTAATGTTAGGGTTTTTGAAGGTAGTGAGTTGAAGGCATCTAAAAATTTTCATGCAAGACTGTGAAAGTGTATGAGCAATTGTGGTGGATTCCTTGTTGAATTGAGAAGTGTTCTTTGTGTAACATTCTTCTTCTATCTTGTATACTTTTTGTGGCAGTGAGCCTTGGGTGTGAGCCTTTTTGGACAATGTGTCTGATTCTGGTAGTGAGCCCTTTTGTATCAGTTTTTCTATTACTTATATTGTGAGCTAATCCTCACCATGATTTTTCCCTCATTGGTTTTTCCACGTAAATCTGGTGTTCTCTTGTGTGTGGTGTTGTGATTTCATTTTTTGTTATTTTCATTTCATGTTTAATCATACTGATAGAATAAGGTTTTAATGAATGCATGTGGATTTGATTACTATTGAGGGTTTTGAAGGCTTAATTTGCTACAACTGATTCACCCCCCACTCTTAGTTGTCTTGTTCATTTCAACAATTGGTATCAAAGCAAGGTTCCTTGAAGAAGAGTTGAACCGCTTGAGGTAGAACAAGGATGGAAAACAAGGTTGCTTTGGAATGTCCTAGGTTTGATGGCATAGACTATGCATTTTGGAAGACAAATATGGAAGGATTTTTGGCAGCTCGGGGATATGAGATTGAGAAATATTTTTAGACTACATATACTCCACCTGCAAATGGTTCAAGTACAAGTGCAGAAATCAAGGCACATGAGATGAATGCTAAGGCAAGATTTATTATTATGAATAGTCTTTAAAATACTAAATTAGTAAAATTTATGAGTTTAAAGACTAGTAAAGAGGTTTGGGATAAGCTAGAAAGAATTTATGAAGGAGATCTGAAGGTCAAACAAGCAAAGTTATAGAAATTAAAGGCACAATTTGAAATGATGCAAATGTTTGAGGAAGAAATAATTAAAGGCTACATACAAAGAGTTGATGAGTTGGTAAGTGCTATGAGAGGCCTTGGTGTAGCAGTTAAGGAATCTAAAGTAGTGAAGAAAGTTATCAGATCACTTATGGATTGTTACAGTGAAAAGGTATCTTTTATTAAGGAAACAATAGATTTTGACAATTATTCTAGAGATTAACTGATTGGTTCTCTATTTGCATTTGGAATGAGAAAATTGAAGAAAGGTACAAAATTAGAAATTACTTTCAAGGATGGAAAATTAGAGAAGGTTGAAGATTTAGATGGAGAAGATCTTGATTATTTGGAAGCAAAATTTGTGAGGAATATGAAAAAGTGCACCGGTAAGTATCAAGGTAAATTACCCTTCAAATGTTTTAGCTATGGTGGTATAGGTCATTATGCTTCAAGATGTCCAAAAAGAGCTATAAAGAATAAGAATAAAGAAAAAAAAAAAAAAAGGAAAAATGATTAAGAAAGCTTACTATGTGAGAGAAGATGCTGTAATTTCTGATGATGAATTTGATTATGAAGATTTTGATGATAATGAATGTTTTTTTTGGCTATAAAAGAAGAAACTGGTTCTGCTAACCCTAAAACTTGTGTGAAGGAAAGTGTTCCAAAGATGAAGGATAAGGTTGAAGGTACTTTGGTATCTGCTTTTCATGTCAAAGAGGATAAGAATTACTAGGTTGTTGACAGTGGCTTCTCTAATCACATGACTAGAGACAAAAGTAAGTTCATTACAATTTAAAAGTATGGAGGATTAGTTAAATTTTGAGATGATTCAGGAGCTAATATTTGTGGAATAGGTTCAATTAGTTTTGATGGAAAGTAGGGTGATCCCACAATACTGGTTTACAATTTTTGGCCAAACTGGACACTAAACTAATTTTTTCTAACTAAATCTTCACTTTCGACACATATAGCGGCTAAACTATGAGGAATTTGAAGATGATGAAAACTAGTAATTTGTGACATTTTTTCTATAGATTATAAATATATTTTTTTCAAAATTTTTGGAATCATATTGCACTTATTTTCCATCTCCTTCAAAAACTAGTTTTTATCAGTAAACACCATTTTTAAGGAGTGATGCTCACCGTATACACCATAACTTTTTTTCTATGAAGGATGAAATTCTAATTTTTCGAATTTAGATTTGCAACTATGATATCTAACCCTTTCATTTAGTTTCATAGTGTTTTATTAAATATTTTTTCCTTAATCAAGTTTTGAAGTCAAACCAATTACAATTCAGACATAGGGGGATCGTATACAACATAACTTTTTTTGTATGTATCGAAATTCAAATTATTTTTTTACTAGATCAAAGACATCAATACCTAGCCTACACATATTTTTCATAATTTTATTTTGATAATCTACTATTTTTCCACATGTGAAGAATAGCTGGTGCTGCCACAATAATGGGTTACACTTTTTCGGACATCCTGATTTTTGCCTGAAATCACATATTTTTAGAAAATACAATGATTTATGACTTTAAAGGTTCCATTTAAATTATTTTAATTAAAGAGGTATTGATCAAACCCCCTTAGATCAAACCCCCTTGGATAGAACCTTGTTAGATTTAAACCATACCTATAATCGAGTCTCCTCTACACCTATCAAAATGTTGATAAAAAATTATTTTTGATTTACCTTTTGAGTGATCAAATGAATTCATTTAAAATTTATGCTTTGTAAGCCTGTAGCCCTTATTATAAGCTTCCTAAAAAGTTTAATTTTAAATATGTTTAATTTGATTATTATATTTATTTCTTATTTCTTGTGAATGTAGGATTTTCAATGAACATCAAGTTTTTTATTTCACACATATGAAAAAATAGAAAAATAGAGAAGAAAAATTTCTAAAAATACATGTGCCCTAGGTATTAATGTCCTTATTCCAACAAAAAAAGAATAAGTTAATTCAAATGAATACAAAAAGTTATTTGTGTCGAAGTACACCTCTGTCCAAATTATAATTACTGACTTGGAAAATTAATTAAAAAATATATATGTAACAAAAAATTATGAAAAAATATCCATCCCCTAGATATTGGTGTGAAAAAATTTCATTTTAAAAATTAGAATTCTATCCTATCTATAAGAAAAGTTATGTGCGCCGAAGTGAACATCACTTTTTAAAAATGCTGATTAGTAGAAAAAATAAGTTATTAAAAATTACATAAAATGATTCACAATTTATTTTTTAAATTTTTTTTAAAAATATAATTAGAATCTACACAAAATATCTAACAAATAACTAGTTTGATTCATCTTCAAAACCTTAATGGTTTAGCTGCTATAGGTGTAAGAAAGTGAATGTCTGGTGAAAAATCCTGATTTTAATGTCAAGTTTGGCCAAAAATTGTAACCCATTATTGTTGGATAGCTCGTTCCGAGGACTACCATCATCTAGTTGGGTCTATGAGGTATCCTACATTTTCATCCTCAGCTCGAGCTTCAAAGGAAAAAACTCTGGATATTTTTGGTGCCAGAGGGGGAGAAGGGGGAAAAGGGAGAGTTCCAGTGAACCAAGCTTCGCTAGAACTAGGGGGCTTGCTCAAACCTCCCCTTCTAGTGAACCCCCCTTTAATGCAATTAAAAAATAAAACCCATTAAAGAGTGGTTCGCTAGAAGGGGGAGCTTCTAGCGAATCCTTTAGGGGGTTCTAGTGAATCCTTTAGGGGGTTCTAGCAAAGCCCCCTAGTTCTAGCGAACCCCCTAAAGTGTTTTCCATCTGAAAATGCATTTTTCCTTCCTCAATGGAATTGTAAACTAGTTTTGTGGGTTTACCTAGCATAATACTGACAAATTTTACTATGTTAAGGGTTTAATACATAATCTTTTAAGTGTTGGAAAAATGTGTAGTAAAGGATATAATCTTTTGTTTAAGGATGAAACATGTGAGATCTGGAAAGTATTTGAAACTATGATTGTTGTTGGTAAGAGAATAGATGGAAACATCTATTAGCTTAAGGGTGCTAATGGTCATTGCTTTATGTCTCGGATTAATGATAGTTGGTTATGGAATTAGGGGATGTGTCACATGTATTTTGATAATTTGGTAAGAATTAGTTCAATTCATGCAGTGAGAGGTTTACCTAGAATCACAAAGGTTGCCAATGCTATTTCTGAGAGTTATCAATTTGGTAAAAAAACAAGGAGTAGCTTTAAGGGAAAGGAACAATATTATATCAAACTATTGGAATTAGTGCACGCAGATCTTTGTGGTCCTACAAGGGTGGTAAGTCTACAAGGTGATGAGTACTTTATGTTTTTTATTGATGATTACTCTAGACTAACATGGGTTACTTTTCTTAAAGAGAAATTTGATGCATTAGATAAATTCAAAGTAGTTAAAACTATGGTTGAGAATGAAATGGATTTGAAAATAAAATGTTTGAGATTTGACAGAGGTGGTGAATTCACCTCCAATGATTTTAACATGTTTTGTGAAGTTCGTGGAATAAAGAGGCATTTGTCTACCCCTAGAACTCCTCAGCAGAATGGAGTTGTTGGAAGGAAAAAAAAAACCACAAGGACTATGATGAAAGAGGAAAATCTACCGAAATTGTACTGGAGAGAAGCTATTAATAATAATGTTTACATACTTAATAGATTTCAAGCTAAAGCTAAGAGAAAAAAGACTCCCTATGAGCTATGGTATGGAAGGATTCCTACTGTGAAGTACTTTAGAGTATTTGGAAGAAAATGTTACATCAAAAGAGAAGAAGAAAACTTAGTAAAATTTGATGGAATGTCTGATGAAGGTATCTTCATTGGATATTGTACTAGAAGAAAAGCATATGGATGTTACAACAAAAGGCTGAGAAAGATAATTGAAAGTGAAAATGTTAAAGTTGATGAAAACTTGTAGAATTCTATTGCAGTAGATGGATATGTGTCAGATGAACCTGATTGTAAAGAAGAAGAAGAAAAAGATAATGGAAAAGAAGTGGAAAATGAAGAGGAAGAAGATCCAAAGAAGACCCCTAAAAACCCTAAGTATGTGCAAAAGAATTATTCTGAAGATCAGATCATTGGAGACAAGAGGAAAGGTGTATTAACAAGAACCAAAGCTATTGAAGTTGAGGTAAATTTGTGTTTACTTTCTAAATTTGAACCTAAAATAGTGAGTGAAACATGTAAAGATGAACATTGGATGAAGGAAATTGAAGAAGAAATTATGCAAATAGAGAAGAATCAAACATAAGAATTGGTCCCTAGATCAAAAAAAAAACCTATAATTAGAACTAAGTGGGTATTCAGGAACAAGGTAAATGAGAATGGAGAAGTAGTAAGAAACAAGGAAAGACTTGTGTGTAAGGGTTACTCACAAGTAGAAGGTATATACTTTGAGGAGAATTTCACTCCTATGGATAGGATGGAAGCTATTAGAATGTTTTGGCATTTGCATCACATAAAGATTTTAAGGTTTATCAGATGGATGTGAAGTCTGCTTTTTTGAATGGCGAATTGGAAGAAGAGGTTTACATGGAAAAATCAGAAGGATTTCAGTTGCCAAATCAACCAGATATGGTAAGTAAATTGAAGAAGGCACTATATGGACCAAAGCAAGCTCCCAAAGCTTGGTATACAAGATTGAACAGATATTTTCTACAACAAGGATTCAGTAAGGGCACCGCAGATAGTAGTCTTTACTTTAAAATTGAGGAAGACAAAATATTGATAGTAGTAATATATGTGGATGATATTATCTTCGGTGGAAATAAGGATTTGTATAAGAATTTTGCAGAGGAAATGCAGGAAGAGTTTGAAATGTCAATGTTTGGGGAGATGAATTTCTTTCTTGGGCTACAAATCAATCAAATAGATAAAGGGATATTCATTTCATAGTCTATGTCAAAGAGATGTTGAATAAGTTTGGAATGGATGACTCCTAGAAACTGGTATGTACTCCTATGGTGACTAGTTGTAAACTAAGAAAAGATGATGACTCACCTAAGGCTAGTCAAAGAAAATATAGATCTATGATTGGTGGGTTGCTATATATTGAATGCTACTAGATTAGATAGCATTGTTAGGAAAAGGTGTGTTGTACACCTTGCATAATATATTTAATGTAATTATTATTGGGGCCACTTTATGTTGCATGTAACATTGGGACATAAGTTAAGTTGCTAAAATGTAATTATTTAATATTGGGGAAAATAAATAAATAAAGTACCCAATATTAAATATCGGGACATGCTTTTGTAATCTCATGGTTCTAGTCACATGGTTTTGTGTAATACCACTTGGTGGTTTTGTGGGAGCTTGCTTCTATAAAAGCAACCAGAAAGATAGTTGTTTAGTATGGTAAGTTTGCATGTTATTTCTAGTTACAATTTGTGATGGTTTGAAGCATGACATGGGATGTGTGGTTGCATGCTTGTTCACATGGATTGCTTGGAGAGGGATTGTTGCTTCAATGGTGTTCATGGAGACTCTAAAGATGTATGTAATCTTTATTGCTGAATAATACATGAGAGATGGATGCTTTTGGAGGTTTGGCTTTTCCCTCTTGAGGGTTTTCCCAGGGTATATCTTGTGTCATATTTTCATAGGTATGTTGTTTATTCTCTTGCATGTGGATTATGAATACTTAGTTGGATAGATTTCTTTTTGGGTTATGTGGAAATTGTCTTTAAATGGCTGCAAGTTTCCAACAATCATGCATGTAGTTGAAAGGTGGAAATTTGTTGTTGCTTATGGTTTAGGACATAGAACAACAATCATCCTCACTCTCTCATTCAAGGAAAACCCTAGAGATCTCAATCTAAGTTATGCAAAGGAGAAAGATATCTTGCAATAGGGTTGTCCTATGGTCTGATTAGAAACTAAAGAGGGGTTCACCACTAGGTTAGGGCTTAGAAAGAAAAATGATATACAAGACTTAATGACTAAACCTAATGATATGCAAAGTTTCACTAAATGACCTAGAAATGTATGCAAAATAGAATAGAAAAACGAGGAATCAGAAGTGTGCACCTAGAAACCTATAAGAGCTTGAATGAAGACTTGAAATGTTGAAAATGTTGAAATTAATGTCTACTAGGACTCATACACTAGTCTGGGCGATTTACTCCTAGATTAGGGTTTTTGGGAAGGAACATAAATCTGGCAGAGATATGTCTAGAACTCCTGAAAACTAAAAATTTCCCTATACTAGGACTCATACGCCATAAGTGGTGTATCAATCCAGTTAGGATTTTCTAGAAATTCAAAGTTTGATTCTACTCTTCAATGTCTACTCTATCCTTTCCACCTAATTTTTGGGTCTGAAACTCTAATTCGCAACCTGTAGATCTGTCTTTCAATGATCTCCAATGTAAGGTGACAACTTGGACAACTTTGAACACTTGAAAAATTTCCCCAAACTTTCTCCTTAGAAGGTCTTCAACCTAGATCTGCAAATCACACAATAAAGAGAGGGAAACAAATTTGTTTTGTTAGTGGAAAGGGGCTTACGTTGGTCAAACCCCATTTTGGTAATCAAACCTTGTAATGAAATCAGATAAGATAAAGTAATGATGAATGAACAAAATGTAATGTTGCAACTAGGTGATCCCATAATATTGGTTTCAATTTCTAGGAGATCCTGATTTTTGCTAAAATCGCATATTTTTAGAAAATATAATGATTTAAACCTTCAAAAGTTTTATTTAAAGGATTCCAATTGAAGAGGGTTTGATCAAACCACCTTAGATCAAACCCCCTTGGATAGAACCCCTCTAGTTTTAAACCATAACTATAATGGAGTCTCCTTTACACCTATCAAAATGCTGATAAAAAACCGCTTTTGATTTACCTTTTGGGGGATCAAATGAATTCATTTAAAATTCATTTTTTGTATGTAGTCCTTATTATAAGCTTCCCAAATAGCATAATTTTAAATAAATTTATTTTTATTATTATATTTATTTTTTTATTTCTTGTGAATGTAGGTTTTTCACAGAAAATCAAGCTCTCTTTTCTACACATGTGGAAAAATAGCAGATTATCAAAAAAAATAAAATCAGTGCACTAGATATTGATGTCCCTAATCCAACAAAAAGAAAAAAATTGAATTTCAATACATACAAAAAAATTTATGTTTTAGCCAGTAAATCATGTCTCAATTGCAACTAGTTTGACTTTGAAACTTAATTTAGAAAAAAATATTCAATGAAATGTTATGAAACCAATTCCATGCAGTAGACATCATAGTTACAAATTAGAATTTGAAAAAATAAGAATTTTAACCTTAATAAAAAAAGTTATGTGTTAGTCAGTAACATCACTCTTTATCCTTAATAAAAAATAAATGTGTTAGCCAGTTATGTGGTGTGACTTCTCCTATGGTCAATGCCACAAAGTGTAAGGAAATTGTTCATTTTGAAGAGATTGGTGTTGTTGGTAAGCTAATGGAGGAGGTGGTTGTTGCTGAGAAGGGTGGAGAGAAGAGTAATGTTTGATTACTGAGGTGAATACAGATGGACTTAGTGTTGTAACTAGAAATAAGACTAAATCTCGGGTTGGGGCTTCTGGTAAAGAAATGTTTGATGTTTTGGATGATGCTCAAAAGGCTATGGCGAGCGACGTGGAGGTAGCAGATATTCTGAAAAAACATGTAGTGTTGTTGGTTGGGGTCCTCCTTTTTGGCTGACTTTTTGTTGATGGATCATTGATGTTGGGATGATTTATGCTTAGTGTTGTTATCTTTAGTTTCAACTGCTTTCTTTTGTAAAGGGTTCTGGGCCCCTTCAAAACTCATATTTTACCTCTAATAAAAAACGTCACTCTTTAAAAATGGTGTTTACTGTTAAAAACTAGTTTTAGAAGGAGATGGAAAAAGAAGTGCAATATGATTCCAAAAATTCTAAAAAATATATATTTAGAATCTACAAAAAAAATGTCACAAATCACTAGTTTGCATCATCTTCAGACTCCTCAAGCTTTAGCTGCTATAGGTGCTTGAAAATGAAGATTTAGTTAAAAAAAATCAGTTCAATGTCTATTTTGGAAAAAAATTATAAACTAGTATTGTGGGATCACCCAACTCACCAAACCCTACCAATAAAGTGATGCAAACATGTATGAAGTGGCTCCAATAGATGTATATCTTGACTCTTGCTTGAATGTGATAGATTTTGGATTGAATGCTAGCTTGAATCATGAAACCCTACATCAAAAATGTTAGCTCGAAAACAAACATGATGCATGGTGACTTTGACATGATGATTGATGCTTGAATGATGCTCTAAAACACTTGATAAATAACTCTTGAATGTTATTGTAATTTCTCTTGATTACAATTTAGCTATTAGGAATGCTTCATCAACTTGCTAGGTAGAAAATGAGTGAAATAACCTTGTATTTATACTTGTTTATGCCAAATTTCCTTAAATTACAACACTACAAGTCGACATCAGATCCAAGAGGATAGAATCCCACCAAGAGTTTGAATTAAATTTGATTATGGGCCACACGAGACTCATACGCTAGAAGTGGCGTATGAGTCCCATTAGGCTCAACTATGGGACAAATTTTTCAAAACTACTTAGATTCATGTGAAATTAGGATCGAGGCCCCGAAACTTAGGTGGGACCCCATATGCCGAAGGTGGCGTATGAGTCCCAGATCACTAAATTTGGGCCACACAACCTAAAAATACATGAGTTATGATTGAATTTTGGTTTATGTCGGGATTATCCTCGAAAAGATGCATTAAATGAGGCTTGTGGATACAAAATTAGGCCAATTAAAGCATAAAGAAGCCCAATAAATAATGAAAACCCTAGATTAGTGTGAAAATGTGGTACAACACTTTACAACACCTAAAATAAGGCACCATTAAGTCCATTTATCTGACAAGTGCCCAAGACCTAATGTGAATGTGTTAAACACCTTACAACAATAAATTAAGGCAATATTATGCTCAATTCAACAAGGAGGACCCAAACAAGTGTGAAAATATCACGGATGACATTTTTTGACACTATAGTAGTTTGTCTTGTGGCTAGATTTCAAGATCTTAAAGAAACACATGTTGGAACAATGAAGAGGATATTCAGATACTTAAGAGGCACTCTGGATTATGGCTTGTGGTATCCTAAGGATACTAATTTCACATTAAGTGCTTATGCAAATGCTAATTGGGTTGGTTGTGTTGATGATAGGAAAAGTACAAGTGATGGTGCATTCTTTCTTACATGTAGATTGGTGTCATGGTTGAGTAAGAAATAGGATTCAGTTTCTTTATATACTGTAGAGGTTGAGTATATTGTAGTAGAATCATGCTATACACAAGTATTATGGATGTGAAAATCATTGAAGGATATCAGAGTTGTATATGATGAGCCCATATCTATCTTTTGTGATAATACAAGTGTAATTACAATTCAAAGAATCTAGTGATGCACTCAAGGAAAAAGCATGTATCTATTAGGTATCACTTTTTTGAGAGAGAATGTTATGGAGAAAAAAGTAAAGCTTGAGTATGTATCTACAAAGGATTAGATTGCTGATATATTTACTAGGGCTCTTTCTAAAGATACTTTTGAGTATCTCTGATAGAAGTTGGGGTTTATTGCCCCTCCTTTCTTGAACTAGATGCATATGGAGTTGCATTAGTCTAGTGGATCTATGGATCTATCTACTTTATGGAATGATGTCGGTGGCTACCTCTTAGGGGGAGTAGGTAGTGTCATGTGTTTTCATTGTTGTTGAGTTGCTGATTTGTTTGGGTGTACTCCTAAAGGGGAGTATTCAAAACAAGTATTTTGGTTCAATTTCAAAGGGGGAGAACAGTGCAAAACATTCTATCCTTTTCCATTTATGTCAAAGGGGGAGAGAGAATCGTGTGAAAAAGTACAAGGTATCAAGGGGAGAAAGATGTGTATGTTTTCTAATCATTATTGTCAAAGGGAGAGAGACTCCTATAAGGGGGAGTGAGTTCAAGAATGTTGTGTAGGATATCTAATTTGAAAAAAATAAGGAGAGTGTGTATGTTGTCTTTGATGGTTTTTCACATCTTGTGTTGCCATCAATGAAAAAGAGGGAGATTGTTGCAAATATGAAGGTGTTGTGATTGATATGAACAGGAAGTCTACCGACTAGTGTTGTCATTGATGTCAACTATGGGATGAAGATGTTGAGAAAATTGAGAAAATTGTGAAAAAGAGGAAAATAGTTTGTGCATGTATAGTTGATATCTTTAGAAAGTGTTGTGAGTACATGGAGCTATATTTTTTTTGTAGAGTCTAAAGATGAGTTGGAATGAAGTAATGAGTTGAAATGCTGTCTTTGGTACTTGGTTTCCAAGAGCTTTTGAGAAAATTTGATAAAAAAAAGTAAAAGTAAACTATATTGTGCAAATGTTCATAGTGTGCTCTGGTATTGTGCTCCATGTTTCTTTTGTATCAATGTTATACCTGTGTGAACCTTATAGGTTATTCAAGGTTGTCAGAGGTTGCTATATTCATAATTCAGGTTTCTAGATTGACGTACAGTGCAAGATATTTTCACCACTATATGAACTAGTCTTTCAGTGATGTTTTATGTGGCTTGTGAGAAATGTATTTCCTCTGCATTTCTCCATTGTTTGGATTCAGGTTGTGTGGACTTGGGAAGTTTCTTATAATGCTTATAGATTTCTGTATTCAATTTTTTACTTGATTTGGTGTAGTACAAAGTGAGTTTCATTTATTAGTATGAAAATAAGGGTTACCAGTTGTTCTAAGTTGAAGTGTTTGTATGGTGCGAGCTTTGATGAAGTGTTTGATGAATCTTAAGTAGTTTGTGGATTATTTTGGAATGTTTTCAAGTGAATTGTGTTGTTTGCAAGTTCCAGATTGATTTGAGGAAGTGTGTACTTAATGTTTATGGTTTTTTGCACGGGTATTGGCCAACCTTGTGTTTAACACTACATGCAAGCTTATGAAAGCATTTTGAGATGTGTTGGGATCTATTTGGGTCCTAATTAAGGGTTTATGTAGGTTTCCTTCATTCCTATCCACCATGGGAATTTTTAGGTGTCAGCCTATTTTGAATTTTTATGTATAACGGCTAGTTTCTGACATTGGAGAAGGTTTTTGAGGCTGAGATTGATATAAATATGTATGGTGTTGTTATTAGTAGATAAATGAAATAAGTAAGAAGCTAGATAGATGTAAGATTGATACAAGTGATGTGTGTGATGTGAATTTGAGGAGAGCAATGCAAATTTCAATGTTAGGGTTTCTGAAGGTAGTGAGCTAAAGACATCTGAAATCTTTCATGCAGGACTACGAAAGTGTGATAAATTGTGGTGGATTCCTTGTTGAATTTAGAAGTGTTCTCTGTGTAACATTATTCTTCTATCTTCTTGTATTATTTTTGTGGCAGTGAGCCCTGGTTTTGAGCCTTTTTGGATAGTGTGTCCTATTCTAGCAATGGGCCCTTTTGTACCAATTTTTCTATTACTCATATTTTGAGCTAATCCTCAGCATGGTTTTTCCCTCTTTGGTTTTCCATGTAAATATGGTGTTCTCTTGTGTGTGGCATTGTGATTTCAGTTTTTGTTATTTGCATTTCATGTTTAATCATACTAATAGAATGAGGGTTTAATGAATGCATGTGGATCTGATTATTGTTGATGGTTTCAAAGGTCCAATTTTCTACAACTGATTCACCCCCCCTCTTATTTTTCTTGTTCATTTCAACATATGGGACCCTGATGACCATGTTGTGTGTAAGGAAGATTGATTCATTGTTTTGTGAACATGTAGGCATGTTGAGTTTGTGGTATACCTTGATATTTATTTTGAGTTACTCCTTGGTATTGATTGTGTGGAACTCCTTGATATTGAGTTTTAGGGATATCGTGGTATTGCTTTTGAGGTACACCTTGTTGTTGTGGAATAGGAGTTTGAGTTTAGGTTTGTGGAATACCATGATGTTGTGTTTTGGGGTATACCTTGGTTTTATGGATTATGAGGAGTACCTTGGTAGTACATTTGGGGTACACCTTGGTGTTGTGCATTTTCAAGAGTACCTTGGTAATGCGTTTGGGGTACACCTTGGTGTTGATCTTGATGAATACCTTGATGATGTGTTTGGGATATACCTTGATGTTGTTGATCTTGAGGAGTACCTTGGTAGTGTGTTTGGGTACACCTTGTTGTTGTGGAATTTGAGGAGTACCTTGGTAGTTTGTTTGGGGTACAACACCTTGTTGTTGTGGAATTTGAGGAGTACCTTGCTAGTGCATTTGGGGTACACCTTGATGTGTTGGATTTTGAGGAGTATCTTGGTAGTGCATTTGGCATACACTTTATTGTTGTGGATTTTGAAGAGTACCTTGGTAGTGTGTTTGGGTTACACCTTGTTGTTATGGATTTTGAGGACTACCTTGGTAGTGTGTTTGGGGTACACCTTGATGTTGTGGATTTTGAGGAGTACCTTGGTAGTGTGTTTGGGGTACACCTTGATGTTGTGGAATTTGAGTACCTTGGTAGTGTGTTTTGGGTACACCTTGATGTTGTGGATTTTGAGGAGTATCTTGGTAGTGTTTTTGGGGTAATCCTTGATGTTGTGGAATTTGAGGAGTACCTTGGTATTGTGTTTTGGGTACACCTTGATGTTGGAGATTTTGTTTTGATTTCCCTTGTTGATATTGTGTGTTATTCAAAGGGTCATAATATGATGTTTTTGTGACATGTATTGTCCTTGTGATGGGATGTTACCTTGTTGGTCTACTGCATGTTGTGGTTGTCCTATTGGAAGGCTTTCCATGTTATGCATAGTGTTGTGTAGTGGCGTTTTGAGTTGAATTTCCTTGATATTGTTGAGCTACCACTATTTGTTCAATTTGTGATGGTTTCCTATACAATGGGTTATCCATAGGTTGTGGCTTAGACTGACCATTGTTTTGTGAGAACGAAGGTGGTACCTTGGGATCCACCATTGGTTTTGGTAACTATCTTACCACTATTTGATCTCCTAATGGAATGAGATTAGGATCCTTAAGAATGTCCACATTAAAGTCTATGGGTAGTTTGGCACCACTTTGTGCTAGTGTAAGAAAATATGATTTTGCGTTCTTTCCAAGCATTTTATCCATAATTTTTTGCATCTTAAGATCTTGGGAGTACTCTAAGATTTTTTCATTGATAAGTTCCTTGTCATTGTCATATTCTTCTATGATGACATTTTGAGAACTAGGAGGTTGGTTGTCTAGAAATCATGTTTTGATGTTCAAGAAATGTTTTCTCATCACTAGATGGCTGATTTTGTTTAGCTTTAAACGTGGGTTGCCATTGGGGAGTTGAGAGTTTTTTTGGATTGTAACCCCATGATCAAGGTTTCGCATTAGTGGTTTTGGTCATTGGTGCACTAGAACTACTCTTGTTGTCTTCCATTCTTTTTTGTGTTGAGATCTCGTTGTTGTCATAAACAAGCTCAAGACCTTGGTAAGTTTTGTGATGACTAGTTTATGAAAATGGGATGGTGTTTTGTTTTTGATATTTTTGATAAATGGCATATGAAGATGATGTGTGAAATTTTTTTGGTCAAAGGTTGTTGATGGTTTGCTATGGATTGTATGTTTAATTCTCAAGACCCTAGGATAAGAGTATGAGTGATTTGGATATTTATGACGCTAATCTTAGGACACAAGGTGTACATGACTTGGACTAATATTTTTCTCTATTTTTAGAGTACATGTTGATAATCTACTTGAACTAGCTATGAGTTTACAAGTAAAGGTTGATGTTAATATCCTAAAAAATGATAGCAATCTTGAGGATAATCCAAGTTGTTGTGTTTTGGTATGTGTCTAAAAATAGAGGTTGATGTTTTGATTTGCTAATCATGGATATGAAAAGATGTTGATATGATTTGTTGTAGTTTTATTTTTTGTGCTTCAAAGGATGATGGATTAACCAGCTTTGGAAAAATTCTAATATACACCAAAATATAGGAAAATTGTGGTTTTTTTTCAATACAGTAGCGGCAATTTTTTGGACAGTAGTGGTTCCTTTTACAAAATGATTGTGACAATTTGAGAAAAAGTGGTCTCTATTTAAATGTGTGATTGGTAAAACAAAGAGGACAATAGCAGTCCTTTTCATGAAGTAGTGAAAATTTAGGATGAAAACAGAAATATTCTGGAACAAAAGCGGCAGAAATGATAGTAGCAGCTTTGTTTCCAAAATTTCTAGTTTCTTTGATAGCAGTTTGTTGGATAAGTTTACAAGTTTGAGATGCTTGTTTGATATAATTTGATGGCAAGTGATACATACAACATACAACTTGAGATCCAATAATATAGCTTGTATATTATCAATCAACACATCCTAAGGAATAAAAGGGTACACTCTTCTCTATAGGCTTACCTCACCCTCAAAGGAGTGATTTAAATGAATCTATAGAGGGAAAAAATAGGATATATCAAGGAAATATACCGTCTCAATGTACTCGAAGCAAAAAGACTCCCTTATCTTTAATATTTATGCCTCAACTATAGATTTGACATGGTAAGTAACTTCTGGGAATAGTGTTATTCCCATGCACTACTTTGAATTGTGTTTTAGGAAACTGGATAGGCTTCTAAAACAAGGTTTTTAATAACTGTGAACATTGTGATGCATAGATCAAATGTAAGCCACTAAAGGCTTTATCCATTCCTTCCCAAATCATTACATTCAAATGTGGATGAGGCATGGTATGCTATTCCCACCCAGATATAAGCTACTTTCTTTTGATTTCACAAACTTTAAATAGCCCACTGGTAAACGTTCTTTTAGAGTTGCTTATATGAGTTCTCCATTGCAGGATGTATCTCATTAGCAGACCCTTATCCTAAAAAATGGGTAACCATAAAAAGTGCAAAGATCCCAAAGTGTATAGATTGTCGCCCAAGATCGTCAAAAAATGCAAGGGGAGAGGATATGCACTCAGCTTTTCAATCATGGTGAACATGGTAGACAATTCATAGAAATTTTATTTTAAGCCCAAAAATGAAGTGTGTCAAGATAACAATTCTTTTTTTAGATACACCAAGTTAAAAACATTTGAGACTTTAGGAAAGAAATGCCATTTGCAGTAAAAAAAGATGATTTGTTCAATTTATGCACCAAATTGAAACATGAAGATTGTAACCAAGTTCTAATGTACCAAAGTAAATGTTTCAAGTTGTGTTGTTCATTTTTATTGCACCAATAGAAAATGAGTTTTTTTTAATAGCACCAGCTAAAAATGAGTTTGTTTTAATAGTACCAAAATGAAAACATTCTATTTTTCTCGTTCATTTTTATTACACCAACACAAAGAGCGAGATTTGTAGGTTTTTTTTATGTACACTAAAATGAAATGTGAAATCAATTTTAAGTACACAAAAATGAAGTGTGAAAGTTGATTGTTCAATTTTAAATACACCAAAAATGAAATGTGAGGCTTTTGGGTTCTTTTTAGGTACAAGTTATGTGCAGGATCATCATGGAAAAAATAGGCCCTTAAGTGGCAAAAAATTCAGAAAAATCAGAGTTAGGCAACTTGACGCAAAAATTTGAATAAGTTATCTATATTATTTCAAAAATATGTAAGAATAGAATCTGTAGCAAATTCAATGTAGTTTTTAAACTACTAGGTTTGTTTGAAAAAAAAACTATTTGGTGACAATTTGAAATTTCAATGCAGAGTACTTAAATTCAGGGAAAATAAGAAGTAGGTGTCTATCGACCACCCTAACCACAATAAAATGATAATATTTTCTTATAAGATTTTAGATATAAGTAGATGACTCATGTCCATGTGATGGATTTTTTTTGTAATTTTATTCCAAGTAAATAATTAATAATGAATTTTTATTACAACTTTTAAAAAATATAAAAACTCGTATGTCTAATCACCTTAACTTGGTCAAAACTTCATGAAATTTAATTTTTTTTTTAATCCTATAGTATGCGAAGCATAGAATGTGACATGCATGTTTTGGATTCAAAAAATGTGATACCGTTTGAAATCTATAGATGTTTTTCAATCAATCAATTAGGACTTTAGTAAGTAATTGGAATAGAAAATGAATAATAATTACTTATTAAATTCAAAGTAAAGCATAATTTATATTGGTGGAAAGCTAAGAATCTCCTTTAAAAACCCTTTTCGTTTCATCAATTTTGGGTAAAAAAAAAATCCGTCAGCCACATACCCATCATATTGCCACTTTTTGGCCCATCATGATCCTGCACATACCCTACACCAAAATGAAATGTGAAATCAATTTTAAGTACACCAAAATGAAGTGTGAAAGTTGACTGATCAATTTTAAATGCACCAAAACAAAGTGTGAGATTTGTAGGTTCTTTTTAGGTACACCAAAATGAAATGTTTTAACTAAAAAATGCTTTGAAAATTAAAAAAGCCTTGGACCATTCATCAAACCTATAAGAAAATGATTAATTGTTCACATGAAAGAATGCCATAACCCTACAAGGGCTGCACCAATAATGTTAGAAAATCTCACAAGCACATCAAACAACTAGTGGTAAGAGTTAGGTAGACCAAAAATCCAAAAATCTTTACAAATTGAAGTAGAAACATAAATTAGAACAATAGCAGACTCTGTTAACTTCAATAGCAGCCTTTCCACTAGAATGACTAGGGCACGAAAAAAGTATAATAGCAATACTGTTTAGGATGAAAGTAGCTCTGTAAATGTTGGTTCCCTCCAAACCTACAACACATAACAAACAATAGCAACCTTTTTGACAATAGCGGTTGGGTTTACGATGCCAATGGTTGGATTTAGTACAATCATGATAAAACTATAATGACAATCATGTTCAAATTTTGGGACTTTTGTGACCCTAATAGCAACAATTGTTCTTGCAAAAGATGCCAGCATTTTGGAACCTATAACTACTCACAAAATATTACAAAAAAATTAGTGTTAAGGACCTAGGTCCCACCGGGCATGCCAATTAATGTAAGGGGGAAAATAAGAATAAGGAAACAACAATGAAATCAAATGAATGAGATCAAAACAAAGACAAATCCCAACCTACTCATGAAATGAAATTATAAAGTAATGAACCAAGTAATACAATCATGAAAGAGAACATAAACTGAATTCATAAATTACAACATTACCATCCCATGTCGAAGTGTATTCATATTGATGTTGGATTGATTGGATCAATATGAAGCCTCCATTGTTGTGAAAAAGCTTCAAAAGCTATATTAATGGTGATCAAAGATGTAAGTGTTTGCTCTTAAGAATTCAATAGTCGATTCAACATGTGATATCTTCACACAAATTCTCTAGATTCTCTGATCATTTTTTAGATGGAAGAAGGTTGTTTTATAGATTTCTAGGTTTTAGATAAACGATTTAGATTCAATAGTGAAAGATCACAATCAACAATTGAGAACCGTGGAGAGGGAGTAGATTGGTCAGTTAACTCCTCTAATTGATCCAATTAAATATTTTAATTGGATAATTAGTGGGATTAGATTGGAATGATTGGTGGGATTGAAGAATTCAAATTGAGTGTTTGGTGGGATTGAGAAAGTCAGGTTGAGTTAGGAAATAGATGGGTTAGTTAACCAATTAGAGTGAGAAATTAGTGGTCATGATTTACTCAATCAAAAAGGGTGAGGATAAATAATTAATTGAATAATTAATTAATATTGGAGATGAAAATGCAAGATGCTTTTGACTTTAACAAATAAAGATATATTTATTTGTTGACCATGTTGAGTGATTTTGAAATATTGATTTAATTATTCAAATTTAGAGAAGGGAAAGTGGTTCAATTAAATTATTAATGATAACAATTTAATTGATTTAGATGAATAAGGTATATTGGTGACATAATTAAATAATTTACGTTTATTTACTTAATCAGGAGGAATAAAGTTAAATTAGATGATGATATAGTGAATTAATTTAAATAATGCGGGATTTTTCAATTAGTAGATAGAAATAGGGTTAAATATAAATAATGTTAAATACAATTATATTAATGATAATGATTTCGATGATGGAAAAATATAATTCGAGATGTGATATGCATTAAGCCATTTTTACATTTCTACAATAATTTAACAACACTTAGAGAACTGAACCATTGAAAAATTTCTTCATTCCATCTTGAATAACCCATATTTGACAACTTTTTCATTCAGAGATGATTGGCCAATTCCAACAAATATAGTTCCTTTAACACATACTTCAGAAACAATTCCCAAGACATGTTCCTCAAAAATAAGATTAGAGATTTGCATGTTAGAAATAGCTTTAGAAACACATGCCTCAAAAAACAACACTCATAACCTAGGGAACACCTAAGGGGACCACACATATCTCTCCATTTCATAAAATCCCACCAAAAACTATAGAAAATTAAAACTCTAGAAGAGTTACTCCTAGTGTTGATGTAGTAGATATAATTTAAAAAAATTAATAATATCAATCTATTTTTTTCTTGCATAGTGGTTGTAAGGATTTGACTTACTACTTACTATTCAAAAAGTGAGAAAATTCAAGGTTGGGGTACATTAGAACAATTACTAAGTTTTGAGCATAATCTCCATTGGGTTTGCAGATCTTTCAAAGTTGGTTTTAAAATACTCCACAAGCATGCCCATCTCTCTCTTACCTTTATAACCATACAATTTTTTATTCATTTCTAATATGTTAAGGTTTTGATCTTCAATTTATTTTGCTAGTGTTTTCATTTATTTGTTAAAATATATGTTTATTATTTTTAGTTTTATTTATTATGTGTTCATTTAAATATGAAATAGATTTTTTTTACATTCTAGACTCTATTGTATACACATTTATATATATATATAATGATTAGTTTTCAAAATATATAGGGGGAGCACACTCAATTATTTACTTTTTAAGGATGCGTCTACTTTGAAAATTAGTAAAAACCATATATGGATACAAAAAATAGCTAAAAAATTAGGCACAAACTACATGATGCTAGCAATTTCTCCCTAAAGAAATTTGTGAAATACTTTTAAAATGTCAATATTTTTTGGGGAGCACACTTGATGTTATATTTTTTTGGTAAAAATAGGAGTATTTTATGTGCTCCCCCTATTTGAACCTCTTTATATCCATGATTTATGAAAATAGTAGTTCAAAATCCAGATTATGAGAAATACAACTCTTGTTCTTGTTGCATCTTCAAATTTAGAACATGGCTCTCTTTAATTTATCAAATATTTATTATATTCATTTCAATAAATGTGGCAAGAAAGAAATTGTACAAAGTGGTATAGGTTATCATGAAGACATACATATTGCTGAAGAAATTATATCCCAAACATCCAAAATATTCATTGACCTTCAAAGTCTTGAAACCTACTGTACTCTTGAAAACATGGCATTCAACAATTGAAACAATAAAAAATGCTTGACACTTATAGAATTTTATTGGATTTGATAATAGAATTGACCAACCCCTTGGAGTAGAAGTTGACTTCTACATATAAAAAAATGTGAAAAGGACCACTTAGAATGCCTACAAAAATTTATAATGACTCTTACAATTCAAATCAACCAATTATACTAATAGCAACTCATCATAGCTCAAAAATAAATAAATGTGACATTAAATCTTCTTCATTCATTCAAGAAGTACATATATAAAATGACACAATTGAAATCATGCCATAATCGTGAACCTAAAAGTTTTGTAGTAGCTAAATGGATGCAAACACAATTGTGGATATGAGAAGAACTTGTAGGGCATCAAAATATCGGTTCTACCTTTACATTGGATGCCACTATGGATATAGATAACACATTTTACTAGTAAGAGTACTACACAAGTTATTAAAATGCCCATGACTAAAAATATTTAATAAAACAAATTATTAACACAAGCACATGACAATGAATAAAGCAGTGGACTGATAACAAGGGCATTAATTGTAGAACTTAAGCAATTACAATGGATAAACAGGTCAATGTGAGATTATAATTTTCTTAACAACAATATACAAAAAGGCCAAAACTCAAAGAGTTTAAGGTTTTAGCAAAAGAAATAGCAGAAAAAACCTAAAGACCTCCCTAGAAAATTAAATGTTCCAACATCTCCAATAGGACACACTAGCATTACCACACATCTCTATTTCTACTAGCTTCACTTGAATTAATTAGGTTGTAATTGTGGCCACGATAATTTATAGAGACACAAAAAATACTTGAAAAAGATGATAAACATAAAAAACATATTTTTGGTTGATACAAGATTGTTCTTTAGCTTAGGATGCTACAATATAAAGAATTTATTTTGTGATGGACTTAAGAAGGATGTCAAAAAAATTGATGGCTAAGTATAAAATGTGTTAGCATAATGAAAGGGAGACAATCAAACTACCAGATCACTACAACCCCTTCTCATTCTTAACATAACTTAAGTAGACATTTCCATGAATTTGATTATGGGGATTCCTTAGTCTAATTATAAATGTCATTCCAATGAATGTTTACTCTCTAAGTATGCTCATTTTTGTACCATACCCCACCCTTACATAGTGTCAATTGTGGCACCACACATCTAGGACAGTGTCTTCGAGCTTCCTAATATGTCACTCTCCATCATAAAATCTCATTTTCGTACCATACCTCAACTTAACATAGTAAACATTACTTGTCACTCTCCATCATAAATGATCTTAATCCTACCTTCACAAACAACTTCTAGTAAACATTACTTAAATTACAAGATACTCAATTAGACATGAATATTACTCATCTATCATATTTAATTTTTAAAAATAATATTTTTAAAAATTAATTAACCTCATTTATTTATGTAAAGCTATTTATTTCTTTGCTAAGATAAGTTAATGGGGATGGAAGGAAATTACTTTGAAAATTGTTGTGCTTCCATCCAATCCAACTCAGTCTAAAATATATGTCTCCAAGGAAAGCATCATGTGCTAAGTTGTACCTACTTACTCAAGAGAGGGTCACCACCTAAGGTGATAAGACTATGAAAAAATGCTTTACCTTCAGTGTCATTCATAAATTTTGTTATCTCGCTTTTTCATTTAGACACAAATTTGAACAACTTAAAGAGTCGACAGACTAAATCTTCCTTTGCCCTCGAGTTGCAAGACAACATGAAATAAACAGGATAGAACTCTTCAACGTTTTGTGTCAACCTGATAGGAAAGCTTTGGCTATTCCAAGAATGGCGGTTAGGTCAGAATGAAGAGGGGGTAGAATACGTATCTCCATAAAACTAGAAAGTTATTTACCAATAATAAAAGAAGATTTGTAGGTAGGGATGTTGGGTTTGGTGAAGCCCAAATATTCCTTCTAATTATAACAACAGTATCTCTCACACTCAAAACAGATGCCTTTTGTAACTGACTCTTTTTTGGCATGCATTTGCTAATTTAGAAGTTGAGCGTTTTGGTATATTTTTCTATTTTGGAGATGGGACTGAATTATAAGAGTTGTTGCTATTTGAATGTGTATTGTATTGAGAATTAATAAAAGAGAATCCCTGTTGAAAGTGGATGTAGCCATTGCTGGGTGAACCACTATAAAATTTTGTGTTCTTCTTTGTGTGTGTTCTTCTTTGTTCATTTTATTTTCTGCAATCTTTTCTTTCATTTATTCTGATGTCATTAAATTCAACAATTGGTATCAAAGCTTGGTTAGAACCAAGGAGGAGTTGTGAAGAAAGTTGAGCAAATATGGAAGAGAGCCCCAACTTGGATGATTAGGTTCAAGCTCTCATGTCTATGTCCCATGGCTTTGGAGAGAGTTTTGATGTAGTGGGAGCTATTTATATAGATGATGATGAAGATTTATGGGCTTCTCAGAAGAAGCTTTTGGATCAATTAGATGATGAAGTTGATTCTATTATTGAGGAGTTTCTTGGTATGTTGGAACCTGGCAGTGACATGGAGCAGATGCAAGAAATAAAAAGTGTTGTGGCTTAGTCTGGAGAGGAGGAAGAGGTAGAAGAAATATCTTATTTTGTTGATAATGAAGTTTCTCTTTTCAAGTTGCAGCAAGAGGTTGCAGATTCAAACACAACGTGTTCAAGGAATGGTTATAGTACTATGTTTGTAGGGGAAAATGTTAGATTTGTTTTTCCAATGGAAATGGATGATGCTCCTATCTGTTTTGGCCACTAAAGTTCTTATGAGTGATGTTGATCCTGATTCCCCAAGCACTGCCTAGGCGAGGTATGTGTGGGAAAGGGCCCTACAGGATTTGGGAGGTGAGGATTTTAACATGCTAGAAGACTTCGGAAAGGATGAGAATAAGGTCTTTGAGGAAATTGGATTTCAAAAAGAAAAAGAGGGAGATGATTTATTGATGAAGATTGCAAAGGTAGAGACATAGTGGAATGCATGTAGGTAGAGCAAAAGTTGCAGCTAAAGGTAATGAGGTAAAATCATATTTTAATGTGAGATTTGATAAGGTTTCAAGAGTGATGTTGCAAAAAGTAACGAGTAGGTATAAAAAATTCTTATTAATGATTTTCATGTTCAATTGGATAATTTAGTGAATTCAAATGAAATAGTTTAGGGAGAATTTTCTAGTGATGATTGGTATGTAGAGAAGGATTTGAACTGGTGTTGTACAAAAAGGACTTTGAATTAGGGCTCTAGTGGAGGTCTAGATCTGATTTTGGTTGTGGGAGAGGAAATGGAAAGCTTGAAATCCATAGAGGTTATTAAATCTGACGTGCTTTGGAGGAGACTCATCTGAAGCATTCTTGAACAGAATTTGGTGAAGCTATTTAATCTTAGTTGGGGCTGATGTAAATGCCTACAGTAGGGGATATCTCTGAGCAACTCTTTCAAGCAATATTTGGTCTTCAAGTGGGAGATTGTTAGGTTCAGTGAAGCCCAAATATTCTTTCTAATTATAACGGCAGTATCTCTCACACTCGGAACAAATGTCTTTTGTAACTGACTCTTTTTTGGCATGCATTTGATAATTTAGAAGTTGACCTTTTTGATAGATTTTTCTATTTTGGATATGGGACTGAATTATAAGAACTGTTGCTGCTTGAATATGTATTGTATTGAGAATTAATAAAAGAGAATCCCTATTGAAAGTGGATGTAGCCATTGTTGGACGAACCACTATAAAATCCCATGTTCTTATTTGTTCATTTTATCTTCTACAATCTTTTCTTTCGTTTATTCTCTTGTCCAACAAGAGAGACTTCTCTTTCTTGTGATGAACCATATTAATTCAGTATTCAAAACAGATTGGTATGTAGGACTATCCTCTTGGACAATAGCTCACACTAATTAATGATTAATATTAAAACAGATTGAAAATTATTCTCTTTCTGAAAAGACTAAAAACAATAAACAATTAATTCTAAACAAATCTACCTACAATTATTCTCTTTCACTTGCTTGTGCGTCCTGTCAACGATTCAAGTGCCCACATCGTACTACCGTGTCTCACAATCCGGTCAATAATCACTCCCACCAACCCCATTTCCACTTTCTTCCACCCACCCCGACTTCTACTTCCTCCCACCGACCCCCATGTTTGAGTCGCCCGCTCCCATGGCCCTATCCTATAATGACAAAAAGTAATACTCTTTAATATCCTCTTGGTGCATGTACGTAAATATGCAGTTTTCACAACAGAAAACCTGTCTTAATTTTACTTCCGCATGTAAGAATTTTTGCGCAATATTAACAAAACCCATGTGTATACATGCATTGTAAAATCAGAAATCTAGCCTGTAAATTATGCACATCAACATAGGTTGACTGTACAGCAAGCTATTACACTTTAAATATGTTTGAAAGCATTAGGAAGTTGTGGTTATGTGGTTTTTTTAGACTTGGCTTCTTCAACAACCAGCACGGTCATTTCTTCTTCTTCTTCTTCATGGGGGGTTGCAGATTCAGGGCCTCGCGGGTGCTCCTCTGCTATATTGCTTGTCTGCAATTTGGAATCCTTGTATTCCCCGTACAAATAGGAAGCAAATCCCCACAAAGACATAGCGAGAGCCATGCCCTTCTCCCCACTGAATTTCTCATGGTAAATGATCACTGCAAGCACCTCCGTCACAGGGATAAAAACAGCAATGATTACACCACTCAAGAGAGAAGTACTCAAAAAGATGACTCCAAACACCCCAATAAAGAAGAGCTGCCAGCAGATTACATTCCACACCAGCATCATGTAATATTTGAACTCCCCCACATCAGATGCCCTGGCCTCCCTTCCAATAGCCGGGAAATCCTTGTTCACAACCATGCCTACTGTACACAAAGCGGTCGCCGTAAAGGACATTATAAGCTGCATCTCCATAACCAGAGTGTATGTTATACGTCGTGTGGTTTTCTTATAGACAAGCTCAATTAAAGGAAGAATGAATCCGTACAGGGCAGCTGAAGCCACCGTGACAATAAACCCCAGCCAATATTGCCCCTTAGAGACTCCCTCTGGCCTGTCACTGCTGGTGTGCAGGGCTAGCATACCGGACGCCAAGGTGAGCAAGGCTACAGCATTGATTGAATATGGGCTAAACTTCTGCTTGACTAAGTAGAATCCAAAGACTGCGTTGAAGGCAAGCTGGGAGGCGACCAAGAGAGAGGAGGTGGAGACAGGCAGGTAGGAGACCCCCCAAGCATAAAAGAAATTGTCCACGCCAGTAAGGACACCTAACATCACGGATGCGAGGCAAAGGCTGGGAGTGACATGGATGCCTTCAGATGACTGTTTATTGCGGGAAGAAAGCCAAATGGGCAGGATGAAAAGAGGCCACCCTCCAGTCAAAAGCCACGCAGACAGCCATATGCGACTTCCCCCATGCAGGAAATAGAAACGAAGTAACAAGGGACCTGCTGTTGTGCCAATGGCCAGAGCCCCACAGTTTACCAGCAAGAGGATCCATTGCCTTAAGCGTTTCTTGCTTGACTCCATACAGCCCTCTTTCTAGATATACCTTACCACACAAACTTATCTCATCGTCCAAGTTTATTTATGAGCAACTTCAATCCCCACTGTTTGCGTGGACGACTGTATTTTCTTTGTCAAAAGCGAGGAAAATAGAAATTGGTACGCACTCGATGCAAGATAAAGTTGTTTTAAGGGCAGGGTCACATGGTATAGTTTTGTCGTTTCTTATTTGAAACATATATTATTTAGGTATCCCTCAATTAGGGGTGTTTAAGTTCAAAGACGTTATAGGGGGCTTGTTTGTAAAGAAAAGATTCTTTTCAGTTTAAAAAAAAAGAAAAGACGTCTTTTAAATTGTAATGTCTGATTATTATAGGAAATAAATTATGTTGTATCAATAGTAAAATTTATCTATTTTATCATTCCACAAGATTTACTATGTTAGAAATTACAATTGATAACAATTAATTAAAAATATAGTATAGATATTTTAAATACATGAATACGATTAAATCTCTTAAGAGATCTAAGAGTGGATTTTTTTCAAATTTTGATTTGATAGTTAGAATGAATTTATGGAACCTAAGAATGTTTTACTTGTACTTATATGTGAATGTTGGTTTTATCTACAGTAATATATCTCTATTTCTCTCAAATCCACATATTCTATAATGATGTATAGGTGGATTTTTTCTATATCTATATGTATAACATATGCAACATATGTGTTAATTCATATAAATTTCTTTTTGGAGAATGAGGAAGCCAAAAAAATATACTTCGACTATGAGTTTTAAGATTTATCTATTTCAGTATTTGAAGTAAAACTAGATTTATTTAAAAAGTATAAATGTATACTAGATCATGAGATTGAATATTTATTTTTCAAATTTTACTCTAAATACTCTTAAATAAAAATTCTTCAAAATAGTTAAATCATTTATTTTTTATTTATAAGATGATGAAAATGTGAGGTTATCACAATTTAGAATATATTTTTGTATATTATAATGTATCTAGAAATCATTCTCACATCCAAGAATTGTAATCAATCTCAATTTTAGAAAATCAAGGCATTGAAAGTAGATCTAATTTATGTCATTCCAATCAACATTATTCATATCAAACAAAAAAAATTATAGGGTTCCTTTGATTGAAGGATCATCAAAATATCATATTGAAACTAATGCTAAAATTAAAAATATATATATAACTTTCCCAACCATTAAGGTAATGAATACATTTAGATGCGTTCCACCATATTTCAAGGATAATTATTTTTGTAATTATCATCAAAAACATGGAGACAACATGGGTAGGTGTGTCACACTAAAACATAAAATGTAAGCTCTTCATAAAAATATAATAGATGTAGAGGTTATAGATGACCATGAAAATACATCGTCAATTCCTCCACATGACGAGTCTAATCAAATTGAAATGAACAAAGATCCTTTTGATGCAAATAATGATGACTATGTGGTTTTGATGAGACTTTTAATTCTACAAGTAGCCAACCATACATTAATATTACAATCAATCTATCCCACACAATGGTAATGAAGAAAAGATATCTAGGAAAATAATTCTTGTTTCAACATGTAAAGTAATTATCTCAAATAATGCATCAAATTTGAAACTAATATTTACCATCTATTAGTACATAGAGAAGAAATCCATGATTATACTTTATCATCTATATAAAAAATAGTATTTGAATAAATGATTATACAAGTGTCAGGATTGATTTGAATGGAATATCGCTTGATCTTGTTGATTTTGTTATATACTATATTTTATGCTCATGTTCTATTATGCATCTCACTTGGTCATGCCACTTATGAGGCGAGATAACATTTGTTAGTACAATTTCTATGTTTTCTTTCATGTTCATTGGTGGAAAAAATGTGGGAGCATCTTAACATGCATATCCTTTGTACACACTAATCACATAGACATGTACATATGGGTGAAGCCACAATAGTGGTTTACAATTCAAGTGAGGAAGGAAAACTCACAAAAAATGACCCCAAGGAAAAAAATGTGTTTTTGGGGGTTCGTATGAACATGCTGGTTCGACCAAACCCATAAGGGGTTCTCTCAAACCATGGTTCGACCGAACCCCTTTGAACTTTGGCTGCCAAAAAAATAAAAAAAATGCATAGTGAAGGGGTTCACTCGAACCCCTAGGGGTTTGTACGAACCCCCCTTATGCCTCATCCCCCCCTGAGACACAAAAAAAACCTAATTTTTGGCACTTCGGAGCTCAAGTTGAGGATGAAAATGGAGGATTCTTCACAGACCCAACTGGAATTAGGTAGTCCCCGAAACAAGCTATCCAATGAATATAATTTTAATATGTTTTGGTTTTATTATGTATTTGTTTTTATAGTTTTATTAAATATAGTTTTTCATCGAAAATGAAGGTCTTTGTTCTGCGCATGTGGAAAAATAGCAGATTATCAAAAAAAAAATTGAAAAATTTGAGTGCACTAGATATTGAAGTCCTTGATCCAACAAAAAAAAAGAATTTTGATATATACAAAAAAAGTTACGCATTATACGGTCGCACTATGTCTGAATTGTAATTGGTTTGACTTTGAAACTTGATTAAAGAAAAAATATTCAACAAAAAACTATCTAACCAAGTGGAAGCACTAGATATCGGAGTTCCAAATCTAAATTCGAAAGAATTAGAATTTTATCCTTCATGGAAAAAAAGTTAGGCGTTATACGGTGTGCGTCACTTTTTAAAATGTTGTTTTCTGAAAAAAACCAGTTTTTGTGGGAGATGGAAAAAGAAGTGTAATATGATTCCAAAAATTTTGAAAAAAATATTTTTAGAATCTACACACAAAATGTGACGAGACTCTAGTTTGCATCATCTTCAAATTCCTCATGGTTTAGCCGCTATAGATGCCCGAATGTGAAGATTTAGTTAAAATTAATAATTTCAATATCCAGTTTGGCCAAAAATTGTAAACCACTATTGTGGGATCACCCATATACAACATGTACTATATTGATAAGTAGGAGGTATTTTCCATATAATGTTAAATTGTGATATTGCTATTAGGATTCAACTGTGTAGGTTTACAAGTGAAACTCATTGACCCATGTTTGATGAGAAGTGGTTGACAAGAACCCATCTCTCGTGATAATAAATGGTCCACTTAGCACTCATTGCATCTAGGTGATGATCACAAAGGTGAAGCATTGGGCCTTCCTGAGAGGTCACCCATCCCACTACTACTCCAACTCAAGTGCGCTTAATATGTACTATATTATTCACTAAGCTTTATATGTACATATTGTAAATTTTTAATTGACATATAATTTTTGGTCACAACTTTCATTTTCCCCCCCTTAACTTGTGTGTTCTCATTCATTATACATGCCATTCTAGGAGACAATTACTAAAATAATTTTTACTTCAAGAACAATTTTCAAAAGTTATTAGAACACATTTTTCTTAAATATATATTTGTATTCTTTGTGAAATGATTGTTTCACATACTTTGTCTTTGGAATATCCACTTGTGCATATTTTGCACACACACTAATGTGGAGGTAAAATGTATATGATAAAGTGCATACCTTTGATTTTTTGCATTTCATATAACATTACTTTTTACACATGTTTAAGCTCCTATGTGGCCTTAGGTCTTAAAATCCATTATCTTGTGTTTAGACTTATGTATATAAACATACCATTAAATAGTTCACATTAGTTACCAATCATAGAGATATTTTTCCTCAAAAACACTATGATATATAGATATTGTTACATTTTGCACATCTAGCAAATCAACCTCTTTATCTATATTAGCATCTAATTTTATTAGAACTTATTCATATCACTATTAAAATAGTACTAAGGATTGAGCAAGGTTTGAGGAATTCCTAACACCATAAATCTTGTGAAACAAGGCCCACCATTCTTCTTCATACTATCCATTTTTTATATAAGATAGTATACAATAAAATGCTTATTCTAGGTAGTAACTTGGTTTGATTATACAATGTATAGAAATACATGATAAGGAAAAATCAGTGTCATTTTAAACACATTGTAGTCTTGATCACATCCTCCGTAAAATTTTGAAGATGACTTGGTTTAG
The DNA here is from genome assembly GCA_007258455.2 of Sequoia sempervirens. Classification (NCBI taxonomy): domain Eukaryota; kingdom Viridiplantae; phylum Streptophyta; class Pinopsida; order Cupressales; family Cupressaceae; genus Sequoia; species Sequoia sempervirens. The sequence goes on from VDFB02271358.1 coordinate 938,234,414, forward strand.
ATTTTATTATTTTACTTAGTCAACATGCTTCTAATTTTAAAATTTTCCTAACTACAATAAAAATTATCATGATATAGGGGTGGTGGGCCTAGCTCGATTGGCTAAAGCATCCTATTGTAATCAAAATTTCATGAGGTCTAGTCTCCCCACTATCCCCATGTGGTACTAGAGGGCATGTCGTGCCAACGTCACCGGTCACATTAAATTTTTTTACCAAGCGCACAACAGTTTATAGGAGGGTGCCTACCCCTTGTCAATTCTTGCAATCTAAAAAAGAAGAAGAAAAATTATCATGATATAAACAAAAATGAACCTTCTCTTAGCCTTTGTAATCAAGCATGTAGCATCGTAAATTGTCACCCTTGACAATTTCATAATATTTTTTGGCCCCCTTTATTTATCGAGCCTAATTAAACCCCTAATTTCCTAAATTATGTATTCCATGGCCCATTTTTAACAATTAACGACAAAGTGCAAGCAGAAAATAAATGCATTCATCTATTACTTTGTTGCCAACACCTAAAATCCCATAAAATAGGGCCAAGACACTCATGCCCTAGGTGTCTGGGTCCTATTTTCCCTCCAAATTCAAATTTGTCCATGTTGGCATTTTGTCATTTGCAATTCAATTATCTAAAGTCACCTATTAGGATTTAATTTTCAAGAAATTGAATAATTACATATAAATACATAGTTATTGCATCATTTCAAAACCAATAAGAGAAATCTAGCATAAGTAAGAAGTTATTGGAGAAATTATTGTCAAGAGAAGTCAAGAGCAACATTTCAATGATTTATTTCAGCAATTCAAGATCCAAGAATCATGTCAAATCCTATGTGAGTTTATGTATGTTCATGTTATCATTGTTTATGAAGGCTAACCCTTGTTGTAGGTCTACAAGAAATTCAAGAAAATCAAGAAAGAAAGGTCGAAGACCTTGAGGTGATAAGCATGAATTCAATCCTTCAAGAAAGTCATTGAATGGTGGTGAGTTACAACACTTTGTTGATTCATCATTCCTTCCTATCATTTATTCATTTATCATTGGCACTGCCATTGTGGAAGTGGAAACACTAACACGGTGTTTGACTAAGGAAAGCCCCTAAATGACACAACCCTTCCTCTCTCTTCGAATGTGTAGGTTTTAGGTTTGAAGGAGATTGAAGGAAGTTTGAAGACCCATTATTCATTTTTTCAATCAAAACCCTACATCTTGTCAATTCATGAAAACTCACTTACATCATTATCTGATAGTGATATAACAGATTTGTAGGCAAAAAGACAAAGCTCTGATTTGGCATCATATGATTGTGAAGATAATCTAGAATCCTCCTACAAGGACACTAACTCCTTGGGCATCTAAGTCCTCCATTTTCAGCTCTAGATTTGAACCACAAGTGCATAATTTCCTACTCTACTCATTTCAATTGTCCGAATTCATTTGTGACTCTATGTGTTTTCTATATTTGCATCATAATAGTAAATTACATCGTTAGCCTAGTTAGGTCATTACATTTAATCCCTAAATTCATCCTAGACTTGGTCAGGGGTTGTTTGACTCATCTTTCAAGTTGCAAGTCAATCATATACCTTATCCAATCCATCAAATCCCTGCTACCATTTTGAAAAGGTGCTTAAACCCTAGGGTCAAATCTTAGGGTTTCACCTTTTCTATGGTTCAAATGAAAACCTAAATTATTTTGATTTTGGTTTTAACATATCTAAATACAATTATAATTAATTATACTTAACTCTTAATATATTTTGTTTGATAGTCTATTATTATGTGAAATTTCTTAATAAATATTAATGTTTTGTCATCATATTCATTGTCCAATTTTTTATTTTTAAAATATAAATACTTTTTATGCAATAAAATACTGATAAGTTTTATTAAAATCAATTATATTCATTTAATTGATTAATTGACCATACTAATTTTTACTATCCAAAGTATAAGTAGTGAGGCTTATTAACTTACTCATTTTTGCATTATATTTCATCCAACATCTTTCTTAGGTGTAAAAATTATTGCTTGTTCCTTCTACGAGTCACGTTTTAGATTTTTCTAATACAACCAATGACTTGTTTATAGACGTTCCTTATTTTTTGGTCTCTTTCACCTCCTTATAGGATTTGTTTCTTATGTATATAGTTTAATTTTAAAATCCACATCAAGGATAAGAAATTTGATTGAAATTTTTACTTATATATTTTTAGTTTTCATATAAATGAGTATCTACTTGAAGGATAAAAAGGGTGCATGTTCTGATACACCTAGTGCCGGTGGATGCATTTTTTACACTTGTTTGACACTCACGCCTATACTTGTAAAATTGGTGTAGGTGTAAGAGCAAGATACATCTATGCATGCCTATGAAATTGGGTAGAAAAACCCAATTATGATGCTTATGAGTTTGGTCATGCTACTAAGTAGACATTTTCCAATTAAAAAATTATAATTCTAAGTGGATATACATTTTCTTATTATTGGTCATTTTTAGTGACCTAGTGCTATTCTTTTTAGTTTGATTACTTGATTACAATCATTCTCAAATGCTAATTTTATTTCCTATAATGAATAGTTTATTTAGATTTGGAATATGGGAAGGGTTACTATGTCTGGATGAGTTTGTCAAATTGATAATACAAAAAAATCTTCAATTTTGGATGTTTATTTTTATTTTTATAAAAAAATGGGATTAAAACAAGGTCAAGATCCTTTTATGCAATAGTAGCCATAGGGAAAGATAAACTAGTCTAATGAGATATGAAATTGAAAAAACCAAAATGTGAGAAAACCAACTAGACATTTCAAGACTAGCAAACACACAATATAAGAACAAGAATAGGAACCAAAAACTCAAGAATGTCAAACAAATTATGCAAGCCACTAGCTACCTACCACTCCTAAGATAAGAAATCAACATTGCCTTTAGTGGTATTGGTTCTTTTGGCAAGGTCCTCATAAGAAGTGTAATCATTCCTTTTGTGAAGTTTTCCCTAAAGCACATAAAGGTTGGTGATAGAATTTTATACTTTCAGATTTTGTTGCTATAATTTAAAAAGACATATTTGATGCATTTGAAATGTAAGTCTTTTTTGAAAAGTATTAGATGGCTATGAATTATTTTTGAAACACTAATTATTGTCACATGAAAAAAAAACCAATAAAATAATTAATTACTTTGCTAAGGTGACATCTATAACAAAAAAATTTCAACATTATCAAAAAAGAACTTAATAATAATATTGAAATTATATTGAAAAAATAAAATAATTAAATAAAAGTGGTGAAAATTAATAGTACTAATACTCCCAAAATTTTAAACAAATCTAAATGTTCATAATATATTTTCCCTATTTAAAAAGTGAGAATAGAAAACACAAAATTAAAAAATATACTTTAAAATAATAGTTGTGACCCTACAACAAATACATAGTTATTGCTCTTCCCTTGACATTTTTAGAAGTTCATGATCTTGAAATGTTTCTTTTCCAAGGAAATGAAAGAATGGAACACATAAATCTATTCAGCTATCTCTTAAGATGACATTTATCCATAGATACCTCATACATGGTCTGCTATGCATGTGATTCATCACCCAAGCAAGTGCCATTCCTTTCTCTCTTATACAATTAATAGGATCTGTCCATTCACCATCCAACATCATTTTCCAATACTTCTAATAATTCAATTTTTATATGAAGCTAATTTATACACAAGATATTTTGAAAAGATCTTGTCTTTCGGTCCGTGAACCGATCGCTCCACCACACTTTTCAACATGGAATCCAATATTATACTTGCGTGTATATACGGGTTTCTAGTTCCACGTGTTTTGACCGGGAAAATGCTCTGCTGTAAAGTAGCCATTGAAATGTACGTAAGAGCTCGAGGAGTATGAGATCTAATGATCCGCTAAGGAAGAGGCCCCAATGGAATCAAACAAGAAAACCTTAAGGCAATGGACCCTCTTGCTATTAAGCTGTGCGGCTCTGTGCATTGGCACAATCGCAGGTCCCCTCTTACTTCGCTTCTATTTCCTGCACGGGGGCAGTCGCAAATGGCTGTCTGCGTGGCTGGAGACCGGAGGGTGGCCCCTTCTCATTTTACCCATCTGGCTTTCTTCCCGCAATAAACAGTCCTCCGAAGGCACCCATGTCACTCCCAAGCTTTGCCTTGCATCCGTCGTACTAGGCGTTCTCACGGGTCTCGATGACTTCTTGTATGCTTGGGGGGTCTCCTACCTGCCTCTCTCCACTTTGTCTCTTCTGATTGCCTCTCACCTTGGCTTCACTGCAGTCTTTGCATTCTTCTTAGTTAAGCACAAGTTCAGCTTGTATTCTATCAACGCCATAATTTTGCTCACCATGGGATCACTTATGCTGACCTTCCACGTTAGCGGTGACAGACCAGAGGGAGTCACAGTTGGTCAATACTGGCTAGGGTTTATCGTCACAGTGTCCGCAGCAGCCCTGTATGGATTCATTCTTCCTTTGACTGAGCTTGTCTATAAGAAAACCACCCACCGAGTAACATACACTCTGGTTATGGAGATGCAGATTATAATGTCTTTTTCGGCCACTTTTTTCTGTACAATAGGCATGGTTGTGAACAAAGATTTTGAGGCTATTGGGAGGGAGGCCAGGGCATTTGACGTGGGGGAGTTCAATTACTACATGACTCTGGTGTGGAACGCAATCTGCTGGCAGCTCTTCTTCATTGGGGTGTTTGGTGTCATCTTTTTGAGTACTTCTCTCTTGAGTGGTATAATCATTGCTGTTTGTATTCCAGTCACAGAGGTGCTTTCAGTGATCGTGTACCATGAGAAGTTCAGCGGAGCGAAGGGCATGGCTCTGGCTATGGCCTTGTGGGGCTTTGCATCGTATTTGTATGGGGAATACATGGATTCCAAATTACAGACAAGTCATATGGCAGAGGAGCACCCGCAAGGCCGTGAACATGCAGACCCCAGAGAAGAAGAGGAAAGGACTTTGGAGCTGGTTGTTGAAGAAGCCAAGTCGAGCAAAACCCCATAACCGACAGCTTCCTTATTCATTTGAACATATGCAATGTGAAATGTTTTGCTTAACAACAACCCAATATTGCTGAGCATAACTTACAGGTGAAATATCTGGTTTTACCATGCATATATGTACATATGTTCTGAGCGTGGTGTTTGTTAAAATTGCTCTGTAAGTCTTAGCAGCGGAAGCAAAATTTTGTTCATAGAATAAATACAACATTTGATCAAGAAGATTGTTTGAAAACGAACCTGGTTATTTTGTGTGTTCTCTGTAGTTTTAAGGGTTGAGAGAGGGAATATAACCCAAGACAATATGTGGTAGGTTTACTTTCCTACCAATCTTGTTTTGATATTGGTGATTAGTTTTCAAGAATTCGGGGGAGGGACACATAACCTACAGTCCTTGATTCTGACCTGAGAGCTCTGTTGGAATCGAATTGTCTATGCAGCATACAAAAGCACCATTTGACTGCATTTATTTATTAATTAATTAAAAATAAAAAATGCATTGTATCTTTATTTTTAATTAATTAATTAATTAATTAATGCAGTCAAATGGTGCTTTTGTATGCTGCATAGACATCTCCTGTTGGAATAGCCAAGGCTTAACCACCAGGCTTGCTTGGTTTTTGAAGGCTTCCTACAAAATGTGTTTCACTATAGCTTGCATTCTATTAGGGATTTTAACATTATGATAAAAGAAATATATATTAAAATAATAGTTGATTATAAAGTAGTTTGTTAATTTTAAAAATATTTTTGGTATATTAATTTTATTTTTTCTGAAAATTCAGATGGATTGAAGATAGACAATCAGTAGAAAAGAACCTTACAAATCACATAGACAAGAGATGTTTTAAAAATTTAATCTTAACTGCTTGAGTTACTGTATGTTTTACCAAATTTCTAGTAATGCCTAGATAATTTTAAATCATTTTAAAATTTTCTTCTAAACATGTTTGTAAGATGTGTATGCTAAAGTTACAAGGAAAGATGAGCTATTTTCTAATATAATAGAAATTTCATAGTTAGTTTATTATTACATATTTTTAAAATTATATAAAATGAATATTGACATATTGGTTTGTTATTACTACTATTTTTTTCTAGGGTTTTAGAATGCATATTCTTGATGTTATATTATATATGAAGTAGGAGTTGGCTTTACTAGCATGCATTTATTGCATCACCTTTAAGGATGGCATGTTTATGGGCATTCTTGAACCCTATAAATACCATCAACATTTTGCTACTTCATAGTTGTTGCTCAAGCTAAAGGTTTGATGATAAGAGGATCAAGAAGATTGTCCCCAAAGTGTTCCATGATGTATGTCTACTGAAACATCACCTAATGCGGTTCTTCTCATTCATGAATTTGGTAGTACATGTCATTTCTTAGAAAAATATTTTGATCAATAATCTTGTGGGAAGAGATCCCTAATAAGAGTTAGTGATCACCTTGCATTTAAACAAAATTATAAGTCTAATTATCAAATTTGGGGTGTGTCCATGGCTACCTATAAAAGGCCTCTATCTAGTGATTCTCCTAACAAATATTAGACACATTGTAACATGCCCATTTGTTCTACCCAAAATTTTACTATGTTTTTCACCTCAAGGAAATAAATTATGATGCCAACACTTAGCAATAAACAAATTATTTTCATATTTAAGAATAATATGCACATTTGAAATAAACATCATTCCAAACTTTCCCATTACATTACAACAAAGTATTACAACTTTCCAAAGTATTGATAACATATTACATAATTTCATGATAACATTTTCTCTTTTACAATCTTCCATAGAAATGGATACATAGACACTTACATAACTTCCATTAGCTCACTGGCACTAGGTATATGAATGGTTCAGGTGCCCTCCATCAAATCTTGGTCACCAATTGATCAGGAGAAGCATCACTCAAGTGCATTTTCAAAAAACATGGACTTATTTCGGTCCCCCGCACATCTACCATATATGGTAAGATGGCCCTTCCTTTGACGAAGAGATTGGTTTTGTAACCTCATAATAATAATGACCTTCCTTGAGCTTGGTGGTGTGTCCTATACACTTTCTAGATCTATCACACATTGGCTACAACCTACACATATGGCGTTTCCTACCTAGTACATAAGCTTAGATATTAGTGAACTGACAGTGTAAATAGTGGCAAAAACCACTACTTTGTCCAAACTATTAATCACCCCTAATCCAGAATGGACATCATATTCTCATCCACCTTCCTAGCTTGATTTGTATTGACCATTCATAACCTATGCATAGGCTATCCCCTTATGCCATGGAGTAACCTTAACCACAAGAATAACCCATTTCCTGAGCTTATATTTACTATGACACTTCTACTTAAGTCATTCAAGTAATTCTAACATACCAACTAACCATATGGATAAACATAGTTTCACATCATTAAAAGACTCTATTTCAAAAGTACATTCACAACAATAAAAGTTCCCATACAAGTGTGTAATCTCAACAATAAATAACTCTGGTCTAAAGGTATAATCTCATCAATAAATGACCTCAATCAAAAGTATAATCTTCAATAATAAATGACTTCAAACAATGATATAATCAACAATAAAATGATCAACTAGATGATAATGGCTATTTCCAATCTATGTGCTTCAATCACTAATCAAGTAAACAACCCAATCAAATAGGTTATTCTCAACCTAGGGTTTCAATCAAGGTAAAGTAATGTTTAAGTGAACTTAGACCAATCGTAATGCTTCTCTTTCAAATACCTCATACCTTCACATGTGTACTATACTTGTGTATCATCTGGATGAAATAATCAACTTGCTAGGAGTCGATGCTTTTACACCCATAGTCCTCTCACAATATAGTTTTTGGTTACCGAAACGTGTGCCCTCCTTTAGATTTCTGATAATAGGAATAGACTCTAATTCAAATAGCATAACTAGTAAGTACAACTCTTAACCCTATTGTTGAATATTGATATACCCTTCAAGTTTATACCCTACACTAGGGATAAGATTCTCTTCCTATCTCAAGGAGAAATGAGTAATTAATCAAGTAAAGATTATCAATCAAGGTTTTCATAAGATCGTAATTATGATATTTCCACCTAGTAGTTCAAAAAAACTCTATAACCCAACTTCACAAATTAAGCTTCTACTAGATATAATATCTAACTTAATATAATATTTAATACCAATTTAAACACCCAATCCTTAATATGGAGTATATACATACAATCAATCAATAGAGATTCTTAGACTAGATTCATCAAGAATCTTTTACTTCCACATAAAGAAGAGAATAACCTATCAACTAAACATATAATTTTTAAACAAGGCATTCAAAAAGACATAGTTTTTTCAAATTCATACAAAACATAAAAGAGTAGAAATCAACATGATTGTTTAAGAACAACTCCAATCGATCAAACTGGATTCCTAGCTTAGCCTTCCCAAATCAGCAAGCAATTCCAACTATCTCTCTTCCATTCACAAAAACTTACTCCCAAAACCTCTCATAAACTCTCAAAAACCTCTTACTAACTCTAAAAATCTGAAATTTAGAATAACAACTCAGAAAATAAACATCAAGTGTGCATAATGCATCCCAATTGAGGGAGAAAGAACCTCTATTTATACAAAAATGTGAGCAACTATAGGCTAGAAACAAGTTATCAAAGATCTCACACTTCTCAATCCAAAGGTTTAACTCAACAACAAGAAGAAAAGGTGGTAGCTATAAACATTTCACCCTAAACACATGCTCAACAAGATTTCATCATAATGAATGAGTCGCTTATTCAAATGGACAACAAGACTAACAATAAAAAATGCAAGGTTAATGTCTTCTACAAGTCGACTCATTTTGACCAGCTTCTCATTTGATCATTTCTCATATTTTAATTTTCTTCATATGCTAGAATTTTAATGGAAGATTAGACTTCTAAATAGTATGCACAATCCATAATTTGGTGGAAAAAAACCCATGTGCCCTATTCCTATGCTTGTTGTTTGGAGACCAAGTTAAAACATGGTTCTCACATTTGTATTCCTCACAACATTCATATTTATTGACCAAGTCTTTGCAATACATAAACCCAACTCTCTTTACCCTATGCACCTTACCTGGGTGTTGCCTTTGCAAGTTATAAACATCACTTTAATTCTTTATGCAATGCCATGCACTATCTCATATTTGTTACGCCTAATTTTTACATTAGTTAGCATTTGAATGCTTAATACAATGCTTAATGTTTATGCTCTATCTTAAAGAGCTACACTAAATTCCTTTATATTTTAGTGCTTATATATATATATATAAAGCATACCTTGACATTTAAAATATATATATTCACAATCTTATCAATCAACATATATACAAAGTATATATATCTCATCGATTAAGTATAAATAGATAAGGAAGAACTCATTTATGACAATGACACTCAAACACTTACCCAAATCAAGAACGTTCACAAGTATAACCATAACCTCATCTTTTTCATGCAAAACAAGACTAAAAGGTGACTTACCATTCCCACAGCTAATGAATTGACTTAACCAAAGTAAAAGTGAGTTTGTGTGTAGGCTCAATTAGGTTTATTAAGAGGTTACGAGACCAAGCTCTTCTCCTGAGTGATACTCCCCCTCGTGAACCTAAGGACTTAGCTTCTTCCTACATCTGTCTTAATACATTGCATAGCTAGTTAGCCATTCACATTAAATATATTTGCATAATAAAACATTTGTATAAAAAACACATTAAAATATTCACATTGCAATACATATCGCATTTCATCAATATAAACATAATTATTCATTTAAAAGCAATAACATCTTAATGCATATTTGCATATTTCATTCATTTGGTAAACATATTAAAGTCACAATTTACATTTATTAACATTTTCACCCATGAAGGTAAGAGTAACTTAGTAACTATAAAATAGGGTGTAACATACTTCCCCCCTTGTGAATCATCATCCCCGATGATTTTAAGTCCTAAACATATATATAAAGTCAAATAAATATTTTACCTTCAATTTTCTCATCATGTAAGAAATAAATATATTTCAAACTAATCTTCCCTCATAGCATGACCCCTTGCATTCTCGTCCTCCCTAGACCTTGCATTGAGTGATTGCGCTAACATACGGGGAGAACTTGCATACTTCACACATACCTTCCCTTTAAAGAACTATACATCATATTTATATTAACTCCTTTGTACTTCATAAGTACAATAGTGACCATATCATGTATGTCACCTATACCCTAGTGAGTGGAAAAAAATGTTCTCATTAGCTAATGAAATTATCCTCAGTGTAACCCAAATAAATAAGGAATGTCAGTGTATTGTACACTATAGTGTGGGTTTCATCCTTCCCTTTGGTATGTACACCATCAGACAATTCAGAAGCCAAGATCGTCCATCACTTATACAAACATTTACCTTAAGCATAATAATATTGCTTCTTAATTTAAGCTTTCTATCAAAAAAGTTTCCTTGATCCTTTTTGATCTATTATTCCATTTTGACAACCTTTCCAATCTAAGGCTAATACTATAATCAAAATTTTCAATCAAAATTGGTTACCTTGGTGATTTTGTTCACTATCACATTATATAAGTCTTATTGATATAGAAGGATCAAAACTATTCCAATGATCCACCACTTCCCTTCTGGAATTTCATGAGAGTATACAAGCCCTACCAATGATGGCATCCTGTCTTCATCCCCTGGCATACTAGACAAAAAATTGCTACATACCTTGCAATATCTTACTCTATCCCTTTTCAGATTATAATGGTTTCCTATTCATCAAATAATTTTGTCATCACTATGTGTCCTATGTACAACATCAATTTACCTCATTCATTCTTTTAATCTCCCATAATTTGGTACATAGGTTCCTTCTCTGATTCATAATAGTCCATCCCAACTAAGTGAAACCTCTTTCATGGACTTATGCCATATTTGATTCTTGAAATATAATAATTAAATATTTTTGCAGAGATAAAAATCCTTCATCCTAGATCATCCATATCTTGGATTTCTTTCATCCTTTAATCATTTCCAAAGTTGTAATATGATTTTCAGCTCAATCTATTTCTTCCAATGAGCATTTCATATTAGTTGAGTAACAATCCTCATTACATCATGTTGGTTCGATGTTATCTTCCAAAAGATGTCAACAGTTATTTCATGAATCATAAGTACATGAATGTTTTATAATAACTCAAAATCATAAGTACATGAATCTTCCCTTCTTTTCCTTTCATGATCAAGTATATTGCCTATCTTTCTCCAAGGTATCAATGATAATAACAAATTATTCTTTCAAAACAATTACGTATACTATTTGTGTTTCAAATATTTCTTTGTTTTTAACTTTACCAACCATGTTGCAGTCATATAAGACTTCAGTTGTAGGTCTTTGAATCGTGACTTATGGAGAAGTCAAAAGTTCTTCCAAATTGAAAATATATTAATAAACTTTGTTGTATGGGGTGCTTTATATTTGAGTCTGTCTACTCTCATTCTTCCCCCCTTAGTGTTTCCACAATATTAGATCATCTTAAAGTTGATCTCTTAGAAAACATTCACTTCCCCAAATTGAATTGGTTTATCATTCCTTGTTGTTGGTTTTTAATAGTTGATTGACTATTACTTTCCTTTCTTACCCTCCATGGTATACCTTGAATATACTTTCTCATTCCCAAAATTGGATTCATCATCGCCCTTTAATCTTTCAGAATCAATAGTTGGATCCACCATAATGAGATCTAATGAATAATCAATAACTTTAAAAGCTAAGAGGTACTTTATTATTTTATTCCAATTTCTCTTTTCCATGTACATTAATAGCCTTTTAACCATAGTGAAATAATATCTTGTATTTACAAATCCCACTTGTTGATGTGTTAATAGGCTTTTCTAAGGATCACTATATCAATTGTGTCTTCTCCTTTGTGAGTTGTTTCCAAATTTACTTATTTTTTGGGTATGTGCAAGATCATCATGGAAAAAATAGGCCCTTAATTGGCAATTTTTTTTAGAAAAATTAGAGTTAGGCAACTTGACATAAAAATTTGAATAAGTTATCTATATTATTTCAAAAATATGTAAGAATAGAATCTATAGCAAATTGAATGTAGTTTCTAAACTGCTAGGTTTATTTAAATAAAAAAAAATCTATTTAGTGAAAAATTGAAATTTCAATGCAATAGTACTTAAATTTCAAGGAAAAAATAAGAAGTAGGTGTTTGTCTGACCACCCTAACTACAATAAAATGATAATATTTTAGATATAAGTAGAGGACTCATGTCTAGATGCGATGCATATTTTTTTGTAATTTTTTTCCAAGTAAATAATTAATTATGAATTTTTTATTACAACTTTTAAAAAGTATAAAAACTTGTATGTCTGACCACCTTAACTTCATCAAAACTTCATGAAATTCATTTTTTTTAATCCAATAGTATGCAAAGCATAGAATGTGACATATGTTTTGGATTCAAAAAATGTGATACCATTTGAAAGCTATAGATGTTTTTGAATTAGCCTATCAATCAGGACTTTAGTCGTAATTCAAATAGAAAATAAATAATAATTATTTATTAAATTCAAAGTAAAGCATAATTTATATTGGTGGAAATCTGTGAATCTCCTTTAAAACCCCTTTTCGTTTCATCAATTTTGGGTAAAAAAATGTCGTCAGCTACATACCCTACACATACCCACCATATCACCACTTTTTGGCCCAACATGATCCTGCACATACCCTTTTGACACATAGTTTCCCTCCATAGCCAATTTCCTTTTGGAACATCTAAACATAAGTTTACTTTCCTTGACATGTTGGTAAGTTTATTTTGCACTTTCTACCAAATTACGTACTAACCAATCCTTTGTTGGATTAGTTCGATTCACATTTTAGTTCCCAACTTGTAATCATCTTTCCAAGTGATTTTGTCCCAATTGTTGGTAACTATTTTGTCATAATCTTAAACACTCTAAATTTGCTTGGTTTCTTCTTTTTCCATCTTAATCAAAACTCCAAATTGACCTTGCTTATTCTAGTTGGTGGAATCATGTCAACTTTCATAGGTTGCTTCTTTTCCTAACCATTTGGGTCTCTAACCTTCATTCTAAGGTATTAATCCTTCATTGTTGGCTCTGATTATCATTGCAAGATTTTAACCCTGTACTAAATCAGGTTTGTCAAGGGTTATCCTACTTCTTGGATACCTCTCTTGTTTTTTTTTATTCAAAAAATATTGACTTTCTACTTTGACTAAGTTTCCAATTTATGCTATCTATTAGTTCTTTTCCAATAAAGCATAATCTTAGATTCATAGTATCCTTGATAAATCCACAATTTCTTGACTCTTCACATCTGCAAGTTGCTATCAATGAGGTAGTTTACTTCAATCCTTCCTATCCCTCATAGTCATTTAAATTATTTCATAAGGTGAGGGTACTCATTGGTATTCCTCCATAACTTTCGTACCGTACATGGTTCCATAATCTTCTGTAATCCAAAGGTGTATCCAAATGAGTTATTGGTTTAAGATTTTTCAACTCTAGGGACAATTATTTCCTAGTCCTAGACTTAAAAAAATTTCCACAGGGAACTTCACTTCCCTTTTTATTTCCGCTTTGTTCTTTTTCTCTTGTCATCTTTGCATAAGAAATTTTCTACCATTATCTTTTGATAAGGTTTACACATCACTTACATAATGAGCTCATAAGTTCTAGAGTTGAACCTAGTAGCTTTGATACCACATGTAACATGCCCATGATTTGTTCTACCCAAAATTTTACTATGTTTTTCACCTCAAGGAAATAAATTATGATGTCATCTTTTTAATATATCTTTTTTTCTTTTCATCTATAAGAATAATATACACATTTGAAATAAACATCATTCTAAATTTTCCCATTGCATTACAACAAAGTATTACAACTTTCCAAAGTATTGATAACATATTACATAATTTCATGATAATATTTTCTCTTTTACAATCTTCCATAGAAATGGATACATAAATACCTACATAGCTTCCATGATCTAAATGGCACTAGGTATATGAATGGTCCAGGTGCCCTCCATCAAAACTTGGTTGGGAATTGATGAGGAGAAGCATCACTCAAGTGATTTTCTACCAACCATGGACTCCCCCACACATCTACCACATATGATAAGATGGCCCTCCCTTCGACGAAGAGATTGGTTTGGTAACCTCATAATAATAATATCCTTCCCTAAGCTTGGTGGTGTGTCCTATACATTTCTACATCTATCACACAATGGCTACAACCAGCACATATGAAATTCCCTACCTAGTACATAAGCTCAAATCACAATGAACTAATAGTGGCAACTTAGACTACTTTGGCCAAAGTATACATCACCCCTAATTTGAAATGAATGTCACATTCTCATCCACCTTCCTAGCTTGATTTGTATTAACTATTCATAGCCTACGCATAGGTTATCCACTTATGCCATGGAGTAATCTGTATCGCCTCGCCACGTAACCCTAGAGGACAAAGCAAACACAACAAAAGCGTAACTTTTTTTTTGAAAGTGTAATTAATAACAAGTAGAGTGAACTACACTTAACACATACATCCTCTAAGGTACACGACAACACTTACATTCGTATCCCATAACTTAAAAAATTAAACTAATCCATAGCATTTAAATTTAAACTTGTGATATAAATAACATACATCCAAAGCAATAAACTCATCTCATAAGATACAAAGTACAATAAAGAATCATCCATAGATTGCATTCATTCCATAAAGTAGTTACAAGACTCATTTTCAAAATGAGGAAGATCATACAATAATGTTACAATAACAATGATACAAGAATCCTCCTCGAATAAAAATTAGGAGTAGTACATATACATAAGTATCCAACTAAACCAATAGTGTACAAGAGATGGTACAAGTAACTAGAACATGAGAGCTCTCCAATCTGGAAGATCCCGCCATCACGGACATGAAATTGGAACCCAACAATGTAAGGTGCAAGTTCCACCCAACCAAGTGGTACCCGAAGGCCCACCCCCTGTGCTAGGAGATAGTAAAAGGGCTTCCTAGGAAAAACCAACAACCCATAGACATAGGCAACACATAATAGTATACCATACAAGAACAATACATACCTAAAGGTTACATTGCTTCCAAAGTAAAATAATCAAGTATATCTACTAGACAATACAATAGTTGTCATAGGAGGAGTGTCATCACAAAGCTGCATGGGTTATCCTGGTAGATCTTCCTAGGCCTTGGCCCCCATCTTGGGTTACCTTGGTAGCCTTTCACGACCCCCGACCCCACATGTAAACCAATGCAAAATCAATTATCTTTCAAAGGGATAAGATAATGACCTTGTGATTCCAGGCCTTCTCATCTCATCCCAAGTCTAAACAAGCCCTTAAGCCCATGAGCGAGGCACAATTAACAAGTTATATGATTTAAGCTACCCTTTCCCCTAATAAAATTGTTTAATTTCCACTGAATTAACTAACTCTCACATGAGTTACCCTAGCACCACTTTGTGCGCCGACCCCCATTGAGAGCCACTCCCCTATTGACAACACAAGGATCTAATCCACAAACCATGGGTAGACAAAGTGCACAAAAACCAATAATAAATATCAATCATAATGTAAGAGGCAACACATCCCATTCATATTAACCAGGTGTTTAAACTGAGTAACAACCAAGTGCACTACCCATGGGAAATCAAAGGGATGAACCATAAATCACAACAACCCCCTCATAAAATAACATCATCTAGAAGACCTACAAAATCACAACAAACATATTTCTGAACGTATGTGAATAGAAGAAATCATAATTCAATAAGCAATTCAGGTAGGAAATAAAACTACCATTAGGATTTCCTAAATCCAATTTCCATTTCAATAAAACACAATAATAATTTTCCCAAAATAAACTAACTTAACACAATTTCAATTACAGACAATAGAGAAATTAAATCTAAATAAAAATCAATTTCCTCTTTTGAAACATTTCATTTTAAAATATCTAACTTGTGCAATTACATGCACCTATTTTAATAAAATATCCATTTAAATATATACAATTATATATGTATATATAAATATAATTATATATACATAAATATATTATTTAATTATTTAAAAATAAATTACAATTTCCAAACAATAATAAAATATATATTTAAATATATATGAATATATATTTACATATATATATTAAAATTAAAAAAAAAACGTATTAAAATCATAAGCGAAATTTATAAAGTATCGACAAAATTTTAAAGGTTGCACATATTGCAGTGCTAGCCTGTATACAGTGTCAGCTCCCATAGATGGGCGCAGGTCTATGGAGGGTAGCACTGGGTTGTCTCCATAGTTCGCCTCCCTATGGGGGCAGAAGCTGTGGGGATAGCCACAACCTCCCTCGAACCTATATTCAACCATTCAATTTTAACAAAACCTACGAATAAATAAAATTTGTTGTACGAACATTTTCAATTCCGGATTTTTCAAAATGATTTCTACAGGGATTATATAACTTATTAAAAATATACATATATATATATATATATTTGAATATGTATATATATAATAATATATATATATAGATTCATCAACATGAATGCTCCAATTGGGAAATTTATTTTCACAAAAAGTTTTTCTATAGGAAGTATTTAGAAAAATTATATAGAGGTTTCAATTTTCCCAGCCAAATAAAACTAATTGGGAAAATAAAACAAAACAATAATCTTCTATAGGAAGATCCTTTCCCATACAAACAAGATTTTCTACAAATTTTGACATGAAAATTTTAAATCCATTCCTACAGAGATTTTCCAAATCTTCTATTGTTTTCTCTCTAGGTTTTCTATTGTTTAAAAACAATTTCCTACAGAGGCCCTCATATTTCAGTATAAAATATTTCTGGGTATTCTATTTTTAAAATCAATTTCTACAGAAGCTCTAAAATTTTCACAGATATTTTCCAAACATGACAATCTTTCAAATTTACAAATATATTAAAGCTTCTACACAAATAACATATTCTTCTTGTACAAACAATCTTTCCAATTTGCATAACAATAAAACTAATTTAAAGAACCTGTTTCAAGATGCTTGAGGAAATGATGTTTGAAGTAGAGCTTCACCTTCAAATTCCAATTTACCAAAGCTTCTTCCAAATTACCCACTTTTTCAAAAAGATGAAAAAAAAACTAGAGCCAAAAATTTCCCGAGAGCTTCTTCCCCAATTTTCAACAACCTCTCCAAATATCTTTTTCTCATTGCCGTGAAGTAGCCTCTTTCCTCTTTCAGTTAATGCAATTGTTCTCTTTGAGAATTAATTCCCAACAACAGTGTTTAATTTTTCTAACACATGTCACAAATAAAATATCTTTTCAACCAAATCACAAATATTTCCTCTAAGATAATTACAAGATATTTATGCATTTAATAATTCATAATTCACATATTAATTTCTAATTAAATTTAATCTAATCAATTTAATCACTTTATAAAATAAATTTAATCTCAAAGATTAAATCACTTTACAAAATAAAATAAATTTAATTAATTAAATCAAATATAAAAATTTTAACATCATTAATCAAAATTAATTAAATAATCACTAAAAACCATTATAAATATTAATTAACATTAATTTCCCACAAAAAATACCTTGTAAAATAAATAAACAAGGAAAATGTGGACAACATAACAACAAAGCATACTGAAACAAGGATTGACGACACTATGACTAGGGTTGTGGCTTGAAAAGGAAACCCTGTTACTATTTCCCAATCAACTATTTTATTGGGCAATGGACACGCTCAAACCTGTGAATCTAGGTGGAGTCGATGTCCTGTACTTGCAATCCTACAATAAAACATATGCCATATATGTATATAGATTATAAAAAATCACACCGTGAAGAGAAATTTGTGGAATCACAAGGCACTCGCAAGCAAGTGATGCAATCTCATTCCCTTCACCAATACAATGTCACATCAAAACTGACAAAACTAAAACATCAATTAACTATAGATGAGCATATATCAATTTATCAACTCAAATAATCAACTATGCTAACTAGCAAGCATGTCTTAATCAATAATCATCCATAGTGTACCATCACATCACAATATAAAAACCATCATCACTCCAATGTCAGCGATCAAACAACAACAACATAGTATCATGGTCTATCAAAGTAAAAGCACTGTCTAAAAATATAAGAAAATCAAAGGGGTGCTACATCCTCCCCCCCCAAGGATTAGGCTTACTCTTGGAAGCCTACGAAAAAATAGGGATAGAGCTCCCTCATCCTAGTACCATCCTTCCAAGTAGCTGAGGTATCATCTCTAGGATCCCATTGGACCCTAACCTACTCAATATCTTGACCCCTAAGGGAAAGTCTCCTATGTTGTGTGATGACCACGGGCTCTAAAGCTAGCTGCTTGTCCTCTACCTGTAGGGCAGTCCAATCAAGGATGTGAGATATATCTAGGTGATAAGGCCTAAGTGCTGAAACATGAAATACGTCGTGTATGCATGAGAGACTAGGCGACAAAGAAAGAAAGCACACTACTGGCCTAATCTTCTCAAGAATCTCAAATGGCTCAACAAAGTGAGGTGTGAGCTTAGATCCCTTTCCATATTGAAGATTGGACTCTTTTGCGGACACACTTGCAAAAAGACTCAGTCACCTACTGCAAACTGGCGATCCACCTGATGCACATCTACATATTTTTTCTGCCTATCCTGTGCAGCAACCAAATGTTCCTTGATACGGATCACCTACTGCTCCATATCTTGAAGCATCTTAGGACCCAATAGAACTCTATCCTCTAACTGATGCCAACTCAAAGGAGTCTAACACGGTCATCCATACAATGCCTAGAAAGGAGGCATACCAATTGAACTCTAATAACTATTATTATAAGCAAACTCCACTAAATGGAGATAGTCCTCCCATCGTGTCTGCTAGTCTATCACATACATGCATAAGATATCCTCGAGGATCTGGTTGATCCTCTTCATTTTTTCATCTGTCTTAGGGTGATATGCTGAACTAAAGTTCAACTACGTCCCCATCGCATGCTGCAATGACGTCCAAAGAGCTGAGGTAAACACAAGATCCCTATCAGAAATGATCTGACAAGGAACACCGTGCAACCTAACTATATCTCCCATGAACACTTTAGCAACATACGAAGCATTATAGGATGAGTGAATAGGCAAGAAATGTGTTACCTTCGTCAACCTATTCACCATCACCATAATGGCATTGTGTCGTCGTGAAGAATTGGGGTAACCCAACAATGAAATCCAACGAGATTATATCCCATTTCCATTCTAGCACCAAATGTGGCTAGAGAAGTCATGTCGGATGCTAGTGTTATCCTTCACTCGGTGACACTCCAAACACCTTGACACAAAGTCAGCGATATCTCGCTTCATACTTGCCCAGAAGTATAGTTGTCACAAATCGGCATGCATCTTCTTCACTCCTATATGAGATGAATAGGGTGCCCTATGTGCCTTTGTCATAACCAAGGTACAAATATCTCCAGAAGATGGAACATAAATGTGTCCCATGTGTCTCAACAAACCATCTGACTCTAGAGAATAACTTGAGAACTTGCCCTTAAGATTCCTGCCTATCTCTATCTCTGATCTCACCTCCTGATACCAACTATCTATAGGAAGTGTAGAAAGAATCTGACTCCTCAAATCCACACCAAGAGTCAAATCTAACAAAGTTCATGTCTCCATCTGTTGAGAATATCGACAACAACGTTCTCCTTCCCCTAGACAAACTTCACCTCGAAGTCATACTCACAAAGGAATTCCATCCATCGCCTCTGCCTGGCATTTAGATTAGGTTGCGTAAAGATGTACTGTAAGCTCCGATGGTCACTATGCAACTCAAGGGTATGTGTAGGATCATGATGGGCCAAAAAGTGGTAATATGATGGGTATGTGGCTGACGACTATTTTCTTACCAAAAATTGATGAAAAGAAAAGGGTTTTTAAATGAGATTCTCAGCTTTCCACAAATATAAATTATGCTTTACTTTGAATTTAATAAGTAATTATTATTCATTTTCTACTCCAATTACGACTAAAGTCCTAATTGATAGACTGATTGAAAAAAATCTATAGGTTTCAAATGGTATCACATTTTTTGAATCCAAAACATGTGTCACATTCTATGCTTCACATAATATAGGATTAAAAAATAAAAATTGAATTTCATGAAGTTTTGACCAAGTTAAGGTAACTTATTCAAATATTTATGTCAAGTTTCCTAACTCTGATTTTTTTGAATTTTTTGCCACTTAAGGGCCTTTTTTTTCCATGATGATCCTACACATACCCTCAAATATGTGCCCTAACAAGAAATGTCTCCATCTCATCAAAGCGTGTACTACCGTTACCAACCCAAGATCGTGCATGGGGTAATTCAACTCATGATCCTTGAGTTTGAGTGACTCGTACACAATAACACAACCATTATGCATCAAAACTGCTCCTAATCCCTCCAAAGATGTGTCTGTACAAACAACAAAATCTCATGTAGGATTAGGTATCGCAAGAATCGGTGCACTGGTCGACCTTTCCTTGAGAGTCTAAAGTTTTTCCTCACATTGCTTTGACCAAATGAATCTCTTCCCTTTTCTCTGAAGAGAAGTGATAAGATGTCCTATCCTAGAGAAATCCTGAACAAAACATCTGTAATAACTTGCTAATCCCAATGATTGCTTGGATCTTCACAAAATCCATTGCAATACCCTTTCCTAATATCACATGCCCAAGGTACTTAACCTCAGTCTTAAAGAAATTGCATTTGGATAGGTTAGTGTACAATTGATTATCTCTCAAACATTGCAAAACCTACCTGAGATGCTCCTCTACTGTCCTGGAATAGATCAATATATCATCAAGGGATACTAATACAAATCTATTCAGATAAGTCTGAAAGACTCTGTTCATCAAGCTCATGAACACATATGGCACATTCATCAACCCGAATGGTACCACTGTAAACTCGTAGTGACCGTAACGTGTGCGAAACGCCATCTTATGAATGTCAGATTCAAAAATACGTAGCTAATGATACCCTGACTTAAGATTGGTTTTTGAAAAGACCATAGCACCCTTAATCTAATCAAACAAATCATCAATCCTAGGTAAGGGATATCAGTTCTTAATTTCACTTTATTTAGTTGACAGTAGTCTATGCATAAACATAGAGAACCGTCCTTCAAAAAAATTATTGGTACTCCCCAAGGTGAAACACTAGGGCGGATGAAACCCTTCGCTAGTAACTCCTCTAGCTGCAAGTGGAGCTCCTTAAGCTCCTGTGTAGTCATACAGTATGAAGCTTGTGAAATAGGCTCAGAACCAGGTATAAGATCAGTCTTGAAATCAATGTCACGCTGAGGTGGCATCCCTGGAATCTCATTGGGAAATACATCTGCATACTCTTGAAGTATAGGGTGGCTATCAAGAGAAACCTTCTCCTCACTATCACCCAACTCCAAGTCATCTACTGTCACTAAAAAAAACTGGCATCCCTGACGTACACATCTCCTTAGCTACATAGCCGAGATCATCCTCAATGATATGGGTCTCTAGACTCCCACTATCTCAACGTCCCTACTAGATACAGTCAATAATGGCCTTGTGAGCCTCAAGCCAATCCATCCCTACTTGACGATGTCATATGACCCCAACAGTATAATGTAGAGGTCTATTATAGTTTGAAAGGATCTAATCTCCAATCTACAATCAAGTACTAGGGAATGTGCTACAACTTTAACATCAGAGGCCAATTTGACCTACCACTTAACATCTTGCTTTATTGCCCTCAGTCTACAACATGCCACGATAGACGATGAAATAAAATAATCTGATGCTCCTGAATCAAACAAAATGGTAACCCTATTACCCTATAACATACCAAAAATCTCTACCATTGTGCCCTTGTGATCAGCCTGGCGGTTGTCAATTGCAGCAAATACTCAATGACCTCTACTTGCATCTCCAAAAATTGGCTCTAACACTACTGGCCTCTGAGTATAACTTGATATGCCCTTATTGGGACACTATCACGCTATGTGACCCTGTTGGCCACAAGGAAAACATCCTGTACCCTTGCCGAATCCTCTACCTCCAAGAGGTGTGCTCAATTATTGTACACTACCCCTTATAGGTGGACTGTGTACTCTATGCTGACTACTCGTAATTGAAGCGTTTGACATGCCTCCAGTACTTGTCACCCCCTGACTGATACTTGTCTCCCTGTTTTGGCTAGAAATTCTTTTGTTTCCCATATGAATTTTGATGTTGACAACTCTGTGCAGGCACCTCTTGTGTCCTAGGTGGTCCAGCTCCCTGAGCCTGGCCACTACATGAACTACCTTCTCTTGTAATGCCCCACTGCGCAAACCCCAAAGGAACAAATAAAAACACAACAATTTTTTTTTAAAAGAACATATTAAATGTACTTAAGCATTCCAACATAACAATGTTCTAAGTTGCACCACTAAATCCCTTGGGGTATACGAGGTGACATTACTACACTAACCAATAACAAAGATAATAGACTAAACAATAATTAAACAATTACGTAAAACCATTCATTCTCATAACACCATTTAAAACATCCATTAACAATAACCACATTAATAAAAAGTAATCTGTATTAAACCATATATGTAATACACAAATGAATTAATCATTAGATAATAAATATATATACATATCACACAGATACAACATAACATAATCAATAATTACAAATCATAGTTCCTGAATGATTACATGGCTTGAACATACATTACAACAACATGATAGTACTACATGATGAACATATAAAAAAATTACATCAAGGTCTTCCCAACATACGTGGGAGACAATATATCAATAAATAAATTACATCTGAAGTATAAACATCCATCTGGTACATAAGAACACTAGAGCCACAACATCTGCCAAAACCCTACAATGAAAGAAACAACTGCAACCAAAGGGAACCCAATGGGGTGCGAAGCACGTTCCACCCAACCACCCCCATGCTGGGAGTTAACAAGGAAGGATCCCCGACCAAGAACATCAACAGTAACACAAAACTAACTCCATACCAGATAACATAACATCAAAAGAACGCATAGAAACTAAACCACGATAAATCACCAAAAGACATAACAATAGACCACTTTCAAAACATAACATTAAATCACTTTACAGATGATACAACAGTAACTCATTTAAACACATCATCAATAAGTCTCAAGACATAATATCAAAGGACTACTTCCAGAGGACTTCAATAAAATAACATAAATGGAATGTTAGAGGAGAGTGTCATCGCATGGCTTAACATGGATTATCCAGACAACCTATCACAAGGTGCCGCCTCCATCTCTACATGGATTATCCTGACAACCTAGTTAAGGTGTCGCCTCCATCTATGGTTCTCCTGACAACCTATCTCAAGGTGTTGCTCCATAGGGTTACTCATGTGGAATTGTTAACCTTTCATGAAGACAAGGCAACGATCTTGCCAACCACAACCTTCTCGGTCCCCTTTAGTCTATGATAGCACTAACAAGCAAACGAGGCATCACAATTATCTTATTAATGTTTAAACCCACCCACGATTAATTACTTAAATTATCACTGATTACCCTAACTCTAGGTGGGTTACCCTGACAGCCCCTTTGTGCGCCAACCCCCACTTAGAGCCACCCTC
Source organism: Sequoia sempervirens (assembly GCA_007258455.2). Classification (NCBI taxonomy): domain Eukaryota; kingdom Viridiplantae; phylum Streptophyta; class Pinopsida; order Cupressales; family Cupressaceae; genus Sequoia; species Sequoia sempervirens. The sequence goes on from VDFB02271358.1 coordinate 938,258,259, forward strand.
TCTAAACACCCAACACAAACCATCCAACACAAAAGGATTGTATCAACAAGAACACTGAACCAATCAACTGGGTCCTCTGCGAGGCATAACCATCTCACCATAACATATGAAACATATCCACAAACGGTACAATCCAAGAGCAAACTAAATCATAACCATGATCAAAACATAGACCAAGCATCAAATACGAGATCACAATTACACATTAGTATTCCCGCCTTTGGAAGTCTTAACAACAACTAAAGTTCCTATAACATGATACATTGACACTAGGGTTTTCCCGCGAGACATAACCCAATTAATGAAAATCAAATTAAATAAAATGAATAATCTCTCGAGTGAATAAAACATAGAACATCGCTAAACAAACTACAAGCACAATAAATTTCACCAACATCATAAATCAATAACTCGAGAAAGATCAATTAAATTCAAAAAACACAAGATATTCCTAATTCACACAATAACACTATAACATTGCATCTCTTAATCTTTAACTAATCAATTTAATAATAATCACATAGCATATTCCCAATTTCCTCAATTAAACTATAATATAATAACTTGTAAAAATTATCATATTAAATTCTCATCTGCAATATATCCAACTGACTACACATATAAATGCAATTATATACCTATACTTATATATGCTTTTATGTGTTTTTATAAATATATAAAATTAAAAATAATCATTTTATGAAAACATTAAATAAATATCATGCTTTAAAATTATAAAATAAATATATATATAATAAATATCATATTTTAAAATTATAATTTAAATACACACACACACATGCACACACACACACACACACACACACATATATATACCATCGAACTCAAAAAACGCATTAAAAGAAACAAATAACAATAAATAAAATAAAGCAAATTTTATTTGGCCCAGACCTCCACACAGGCGGAGGTACTACGTACCTCCCACTGTGGGGAGGTCGTAGTCCCCACAGACTGCGCCCAACAGCCTCAGCTATTGTGCGCAGTCATGGTGACTGCGCACAGTCACCCTCATGGGGCCATGGGGGGGTATGGCTTCGGCCGACCTCCCACCCCCAAAAATTTTTTTATTTTTTTTATTTTTAAATTAAATTTATTTTCTTTAATATAATTTTCACATGTATTTCGCTTACGAATAAATTTGAAATAATCACAATTAAAATGCATAATTATTTATTCAATACATAATATTTTGAAATTTGAACTATATAAAACTTTATATATATATGTGTGTGTGTGTGTGTGTATTTTAAAAGAATCGAATATATATATATATAGAGAGAGAGAGAGATTAAAAAAAAATCATATAAATAAATTGCTTTCCTAACAAACTCAATATAGATCTGGATATACAAATTTCAACTAATAAAATAATTTTCTTTTCAAAGAAATTATTTCCACCTCTAAGTTTTATTGAAGAAATCTTGAAGGTTTCACTATAATTTCCTACAGAGGATTCAAAGATTTAAAAAAAACAAATTTTCAATCACAAAACCACTTTCAAAAGAAGTAGAGGAATGGATTTTCAAACACAACAAACCAGATTTTACTTATAGAACAATAAAATAATAATAAATTAAAAGAATAAAACCTGGAATCCTTTGTTTGATGTAGAATCCCTTATGTAGCCTCTTCTCGATTTCTTGCCTGCAGCTCTCTTCTGAATCTGTCTTTTCTTCAAAAACAATTCTCTTTCCCTAGAAGAACAAACAAAAACTATTTTTATTTTCTCTTACAGCCCCAAAAACCAGAAAAAACTTCTGTATGTGAAAAACGCTCTCATAATAAAATAAATAAAAATCAATAAAGCTTTTCCATTTTTTTTCCTCAAAAATCCCCTTTTCTCATTGGTCCTTTTTCCATCTTTTAAAAGCACACACTTATCTACAATGTTTAATTAAAAATTAATTAATTCCACATGATATTATCCTCAACTTTATTTCTAATTTATTATCAAGAAACAAGATAATATATAATTATCATCTTCATTCTAATTTAAATTACTTTTTGGCACTTTAAATTATTTAAATAACTTTTTAACTACAATATATTTCAAATTCAACATTTAACTAACTCACAATTAATCAAAAATAACAAAACTAACATTAATTCACAATTTATCAAAAATAACAAAATCATTAATTAATCTTATAAAATACCCTAAATAAACACTAACCATAAATAAAATAAATACTCAACAATCAAACTCCACAACAACAAGGAAAAAACTCCAATCATGACACAAACAAACTCACAATAGGATGACGGACTTGGGACAGGGACACTTCCAAATCAACTCCTTTTTTTCAACATTTTACCCATTGGGATAATTTAATGCTCACCCTATCCTGCCGAAGCAGGTGGAATCGAGACTTATTCCTGCAAATCTTGCATACAAATAAATGTCAAGTAACACATATATATAATCGAAAACATGATGTCGTGAGAAGGAATTGTAGCGTAGCAGGGCACTCGTGAACAAGTGGTGCTACACTGTCCTCTCACCTAAGCTATACTAACAATTACAATATCAAATATGAAATAACATTCCTAAATTAACTGATCATATGATAACATGATTACTTATCTACTGCATCATAATATAATACTGAATCCAATTAACATCATCATAGAATCATAACATCAACATATATAATACTAGGGAAAAACCATTACATAATCAAATAATCCAAACACCACATAAAGTATCATAAATCAACATAATAATGTCAAATGTAGCAATCAACTAAACTACGCATCCGCACACACCAGGTCGGTGAATTAATCACCATCACAAATCAGTATCACACTAACATATAAAGGTAACAAATCGTAGCAAATAGTATCAACAACATGGGGGTATTACATCTCCACTGTTGTCTCCATGGTCTTAGGTTTGAAAACCCAAACACCACCATTGATCCAAGCATTTAACCCCCTAATGAAGTGTTTAACAAGCATGCCCTCATCATCACCAATGCCAACAAACTGCTTGAGCTCTTAAAATAAATGCTCATATTGTTCCACTGACATGGACATCTGTCATAGAGCATGAAACTCATCTCCATGATTCTATCACCAATGGTCAGAAAGGAATCTGGCTCTAAACCTCTCTATGAACATATCCCAAGACACATAATTAATGTCAATATAGAGGTTTTTCTCCTCCAATGTCCACCAGGTAGATGCAAAGTCTCGCAAGTACATGATCGCACATCTGGCCTTGGTGTTGCTACCATAAGGGTGCATAGAAAATCACCAGTTTCATTCTATCAACCACATCTCAACCTCTAATCCATTGGTAGAACCATCAAAAGTGGGAAAACAAGATCTAAGTAGGTCTCTCATGTGAGCGGCTATATCTGCCTCAGGTTGTGCTGGTACCTCTCTCTCACCAATATTAATTTGATCTTTGTCCTACCTCGGCGCAAGGCAAGCAAGCGTCTCCTCTAAAAAATGATACAGCTAAGCTCCCTCAATCCCTGGTGGATCCTGATTCTAATCACCGCCTCCCAGAACATTTTGGGAAGCTTGATGTTCCTCACGATCTGAGTCATGGAGAACATGGGGAGGTGAATCCTGCTGACTACCTCCACAACCGCCTCCACGGCCATGACCACCGACCTCTACCATGACCTCACCTAGGTGACATGATCCTACATAGACACAACAAGGTATAAGATAAGGTACGTAAACTTAAATCCTACACAACTAACAACTTAATAGGTTCAACATTATCTAAGAGAACCTAGTGTTTAAACTTGGGCTCTAATACCATGTGTAACGACCCACCATGTAACCCTAGAGGATGAAGCAAACACAATGAAAGTGTAACAATTTTTTTTTTAAAGTGTAATTAATAACAAGTAAAGTGAACTACACTTAACACATACATCCTCTAAGGTACGCAACAACGCTTACATTCGTATCCCATAACTTACAAAAGTAAACTAATCCATAGCATATAAAATTAAACTCATGATATAAATAACATACATCCAAATCATTAAACTCATCTCATAAGATACAAAGTACATTAAAGAATCATCCATAGATTGCATTCATTCCATAAAGTAGTTACAAGACTCATTTTCAAAATGAGGAAGATCATACAATAATGTTACAATAACAATGATACAAGAATCTTCCTTGAATACAAATGAGGAGTAGTACATATACATAAGTATCCAACTAAACCAATAGTGCACAAGAGATGGTACAAGTAACTGAAACATGCGAGCTCTCCACTCTAGAAGATCTGGCCATCACAAACATGAAATGGGAACCCAACGGTGTAAGGTGCATGTTCCACCCAACCAAGTGGTACCCGAAGGCCCATCCCCCATGCTCGAAGATAGTAAAAGGGCCTCCTAGGCGAAACCAACAACCTCTAGAAACATGCAACACATAATACTATACCATACAAGAACAATGCATACCTAAAGGTTACATTGCTTCCAAAGTAAAATAATCATGTATATCCACTTAATAATACAATAGTTGTCATAGGAGGAGTGTCATCACAAAGCTACATGGGTTATCCTGGCAGATCTTCATAGGCCCTAGCCCCCATCTTGGGTTATCCTGGTAGCCTCTCACGACCCCCGACCCCACATGCAAATTGATGAGAAATTAATTATCTTTCAAAGGGACAAGATAATGATCTTTCCATTCCAGGCCTTCTCATCTCATCCCAAGTCTAAACAATCCCTTGAGCCCATGAGCGAGGCACAATTAACAAGTTATATGATTTAAGCTACCCTTTCCCCTAATACAATTGTTTAATTTCCACTGAATTAACTAACTCTCACATGAGTTACCCTGGCACCACTTTGTGCGTCAACCCCCATTGAGAGCCACTCCCCTACTGACAACACAAGGATCTAATCCACAAACCATGGATAGACAAAGTGCACAAAAATTGATAATAAATATCAACCATAATGCAAGAGGCAACACATCTCGTTTGTATTAATCGAGTGTTTAAATTGAAAAACAACCAAGTGCACTACCCAAGGGAAATCAAAGGATTGAACCATAAATCACAACCCCCTCATCAAATAACATCATCTGGAAGACTTTCAAAATCACAACTAACATATTTCCCAACGTATGTGAACAAAAGAAATCATAATTCAATAAGCAATTCAGGCAGGAAATAAAACTACCATTAGGAATTCCTAAATCCAATTTCGATTTCAATAAAACACAATAACACTTTTCCCAAAATAAACTAAATTAACACAATTTCAATTACAAACAATAGAGAAATTAAAGCTAAATAAAAATCAATTTCCTCTTTTGAAACATTTCATTTTAAAATATCTAACTTGTGCAATTACATGCACCTATTTTAACAAAATATCCATTTAAATATACATATTTAAATATATATATATATATATATATGTATATATACATATAATTTTATTTTATTTTTTGATAAAAGTGGCTTAGCCACTAAAATTTTATTAAATAATTAAAAAAATTACATTGTCCTGGTTCAAAAGAGCATACCGGCAGGAAAGAACTAGGAAAGAAAACCTCTGGTTATAGCTCAGTTCAGAATTACATCAAGAGAAAACCCCCAGAAGCAACCCGAAAAGAAACCCCAAACCTAACTGAAAAAGAATAGACATAAAAAACAACCCAATAATAGGTTACAAATGAGAGCATGAGCTGATGACAATATGTGAAGAAGGTAGCCAATGATCAAAGGAAGTGGAGATTGCAAATCCAAGAAGAGATCAATTCCCACAGAAAAGACCACCAAAGGAAGCATGACCATAAGGTGGATGCAACCTGAGATTGTGTCTGCCATACTGCCACAGACAAATTCTAGACCTAAATAACCACATCAATTCTCCAAGACAACCATTAGCAAGAAAAGCATTTTTAGAAATAAAACCAACTAAAGGAAATGATCCAAGCCCAGATTGTACCGAATCAATGCAACACATAAATCCAGGTCAGATAAAATGGTAGGGCGCACCAATATACCAGAAATGATACAAACCATCTTTGCATCCAAAAAACCATCCATAATGACAGTAAAAAAATGGTATAAGATCTCAGCAAGAGAAGCATTAGAATTCTCTTGATACCAAAAGGAACCCACCACCAATTAAATAGCCGAAATATCTTCAACCTCCAAGATAAAGATAGCTTCAAATTTCTCCTGAAGAGATTTATGAAAGCTAATAGAAAATTTATAATTAAGAACCGTTGAAATTCTGAACCAGCCAACAAAAGAACACATGATACCACACAACCACCGAAAGCATAGTCAGTTTTGACAAGAGTGAAAACATATAATACCCCAAAACTAGAACCAAAATGATCAACATAGCATTTTGATCAAAGCAGGAAATTCATTAGTGGAGAATTCTTTACAATTTAAATGCTCATCAATAACTTTATTTGCTAGAAAATCTGCAATGGTGTTAGCTAAAGGAACCCACCACCCATTAAACAGTCGAAAGATCTTCAACCTCCAAGATAAAGATAGCTTCAAATTTCTCCTGAAGAGATTTATGAAAGCTAATAGAAAATTTATAATTAAGAACTGTTGATATTTTGAACCAGCCAACAAAAGAACCCATGACACCACACAACCACTAAAAGCATAGTCACTTTTGACAAGAGTGCAAACATAAAATACCCCAAAACAATAACTATAATGATTAGGCATTTTGTTCAAAGTGGATAGTTCATTAGTGGAGAATTCTTTATAATTTAAATGCTCATCAATAGCTTTATTTGCCAGAAAATTTGTAATGGTGTTAGCTTCCCTGAAATAGTGAGTTATAGTGTAGCTATTAAACCAATTTAATTGAAGCAAAACCCTTTCCATTAAATATTGTAAATGCCAAATATAATTTTTCTGATTGGATACAGCATGAAAAGTAACCATTGAATCACCTTCAATAATCAAAGAATTGATATGTAAAGACCTAGCTAGATTTAGACCAAGACTTAAAGCTTCCAGCTCGACCTTGTTATTAGTTCCCACTGGTAAGGATTTACAAGCCACTTTCAGAATGGTGGAATTGGAATCTGAGATGAAAAAACCAATCCTAGATAGGCCAGGATTCCCCCTAGAAGCACCATCATAGTTTAATTTAAATAAATCTTGATGGGGGGGCTTCTATTTGACCCCTTTTCGAGCCAAAGTTTTATCCACCATGTTAGAGAATGAACCATGAAAAGGTAGAGATTTCAGTAATGACCAATTTTGTAAAATAAAACCATCCCAATTGGTGAGGGATTTCAGACTACCAATTCTTTTATTTAGATGAAAGTCTTAACAACCTCAGAGATAGAGGTTTCTAGATTGAGAAGCACATCTTTGAGAGAAGAGGAATTATTTCTAAAGATTTTTCTATTCCTTTCATTCCAGATTTTCCAAACAATTAAGGAAGGATAAACTATCAAGAGGCAGTGAAAAAAAGCATT